>JAJJWX010005013.1:0-10926 GCA_023529315.1 Papaver bracteatum
GCAATCAATACTTTAATCACAAAGAATTGTATTGATGCCGATCTACTCAACTAATCAATCAAGGTTATCACAAAGATAAACCGATTATAGTTGGATCTCCACCGATCAAGTTTGTGCACACCAAAGATTATGAACTCAAATAAGAAATCTTCTTTGTCTTCAAATCTTCTTAGATCTTCAATAAACACCTGCACACAAACAACTTGAATCTCTTGTGATCAATCACACACAGAACGGAGTCTGTTAACAATGGATTATCACAAGACGTCTTTAGATCTACAAACAGTTCTAAAGATCCCCGTCGATACTTCGATCTAGTTTGAGTGAATCTTATATCAGAAGAGAAGATTCTCAAGCATAAACAAACTAGGTGCAATCAAAGTTCAACAACCGTTAGTCAATCAAATCAATCGAAAACTAATAATAAACTCCAATTATCTAGTTTCCCACCAACGGTACTCGTAGAGCTTCTCAATCCCAAAGAAGTCTTTAAAACGAGTGATCGTAAGAGATTTCGCCTAATTAGGGTACTTTCCTCTCCGAATAGACGGCTCCACCAGTAACAACACAACTAGGTAGTTTTGATGGCTCTGGGGATTAGTTTGCTTGAAATGCAAACTTCAATATTTATAGACCAAGGAAGTTTGGACACCAAGGAATTTCCAAAACCGAATATTCTCAAAGATATGCAATAAAGTCCAAATCGGTTTTCATAATTCCTGGAAATGCACTGTCCAAATATTGATCGAAATATCACTAGAAAATCTCCAATTAGTAAATGCACATTACTAATTTTTATTTTCTAAAGATATGCATTTAATTGCTGGAAATTAAAAGCATATAAAACTAAAAACCTTAATTAAAAGATTCTCAATTTATTTCGATCCGGATTCTCCTTTAGCTATTAAGGAATATCTTTGAACAATAAAAGATAAGAGTTATGCACATGTTCAAAGTATGTCGACATCTTTACTTTGTAAATCCTTTTTCATATTTACAATCTTGGAACCGATTTGCCACACTTCCAAACAAGTTTAGAATTGGTTCATCTGACTTCCAAGAACTATGTGATTGATTATCCTATCAAATCACCAATCATGGGTTTCACGGTTCTACCAAAACAAGTTTCGGTTCTACCTCCATGTGGGTACTAAGATTAGTCACACTAGTTACCAAAAGTTGGTTGACTAGGTACTAGGATCGGTTACCACATATTTATGGTATCTAACTTGTATTCGGTGGCACAAGTCATAGGATCAGTTCCCCAATTACTAAAACTTGTTGCACCTCTTACAAGGATCGATTCCCTCTTGTGATCGGTTGCACCTCTTACTAGGATCGGTTCCCCAATGTCTAGAGTTGGTCATACCAATTACAATAAATCGATCATACCATCTCAGGTGATTACTTAAGATCGGTTTCACTAATAAAAGTCATACCAATACATAAGTCAGCCTTGTGAATAGTTTTACCAAGATACATAAACAAGTTATGAGCGGTTATACTAAACACACATATTGGTAATCCAAAGATTTGCAATGAATAACAATACCAATAAGCCTAGCGATTTCCTTTCGATTCACAAAACAAGTTCATGAATGTACTTCCTTTAAACGAATGTAAAACATTGTTTCCTAGGATGAAATCTTCACCCATACCCATACATAATCACAATAGCATTCATACGATTATGTCGATGTCTTATATACAAAGTTCAAAAGATAGACGTTATACTTCATATTGTAATTCCTTAATACTATGTCTAACTAGAGTATAATCATTCACAGCTTCGCAGTTATGTTTTCAATATGCACGACTTGAAAGATACGTTAGGAATGAAACAGTTCAAGTCAAATATTACTAACCTCAAGTGGAAGGATGATGTTGTCGTTGTAGCTCTTTACTTCTTCACATTCTTCAAGTCTTCACGTAATACTTGTAAGTCTCATATCCTAATAACTTTCTAGCTAACCTATACGAAGTTGACTCTAGTAAATAATCAAGCGACTCTTTAAATGAGTTTTGATTCACTAAAATATGACAACCAAACTTGACATACCAACGCTTGGTGGGTTCAACCGAGCTATGCTCTAACAATATCCCCCTTTGTCAATTTTAGTGACAAAACTCTTACATCATATGGATAAACAAATTACAAGAATTCATTACACATACGCTTGATTCCAAGTTTCAACAACACAATAACCTGTATACATTCAATCCATAAAATTCTGCTATTGACATTATAATAACAAAGCTAATACTCCCCCCAAAGGTAAGATAGGTAGATTTTCAATCCGCACGTCTTTGTTATTCCTTTGTAGTTAAGATAACCACAAGTATCAATATGATATGTTACTCCCCTTAGTCTATGCTTTACTCTTTCGTTAGATATAACGTTTAAGCACCATTGTCCTTTCCTTAGTGATACCAAATCACTTGTTTACTCCATATATATATCCCCCTTTTTGTCACAAAATGACAAAGGTACGAGCAAATAAAGGACAAACCGAAAGGATCTTACAAATCTTAAAAGACTTGCAAAACCTATAAGAGTTAAGCACGAGGGTTCCACACACCATTTTAGATAACCAATATCAAAACCGAAACTACAAAGTAATTTTGTTTTGATATGTTACCAAGGAAACAATTGCCCGAAGCAATTTTCCCTAATAGTTTAGCAAATCAAAAATTGACTAAGCACCTTAGTTCTTTTACTAAACCGATTGTACAAATACAATCGCTTGTTCGATAAGACCAAAATAAAGATTAAAATTAACTCTATTTTTCTCATCAGGTTCTAATTATTCAAATAATAACTTAGACCTTTCACTTTTAAACAAGACAAGTACTAGGTTAGTTAACTAGCATTTCTTGTTAAGGCATTCGATTAGACTTGAATAACCGAAACCTCCACTTTGATAAGTCTAACTAAGATCAGAATTAACTTAGTTTCTCTTATCCGGAATCGAATTGGACTAAACAATTCATCCCGAAAACCTTTTTGTTAAGCCATAAACAATTCATACAAACCAAATAAATCAACTTGCATAATTATTTACCTCAACCGGAAGCAATTGAAACAAACATAGACATTATAGTACCGCAATTGCACCGAAATTTCGTAAGCCTAAACAATTGATACCAAACAATAAAGCAAGATAACAATAGTTTTTCTTAACTTGAAACAATTGAATCACACACACATCCATACACAAATAATGGAATAAACATCAATTGTACCGAAATTTTGTTAAGCAAAAGCAATAAATATATGCAATAAAATCAGGCTTTTCTTAAACAGGAAAACGATTAACTAACAAATTTGTTACCTCAAGCTCCACATCCTCTTCTCCCCTAAGATATATCATTAGCGCAAGTTCACATAGAACTCTCCATCATGTTGTCATCCTCTGCAAGACAAAAGAACAACAACAAGAACCAACCTTTACCAGAGAAAGGTTGAAAACCGGTTTTAACTATTGCAATGCAAAAGTTGAAACCTCGAAACACATATATGCATCTTTCTACTTGTATTTTCTTGTTGGTACACCTTTTTAGATCCCTCTCTTCTTGTTTTTAGTTTCAAACTCTATGTCTAAACTGCACATTTATTCACATTACATAAGTAGGATGCATGTGTAACTTCTAGTTACACATGTTATGTTCTTGTGTAACTCCTAATTACACAAGTAGGATGCATGTGTAACTCTGAATTACACTAGACAGATGCATGAGTATCTTCTAGTTACACATGCCAATTATGAACAAACCTTGTAACCAAAAAATTACGCATGCCAGTTACACAAGCTTTTATGGATGTGTAACTCTTAGTTACACAAGTCAGGTGCATCTGTAACTCTCAGTTACACATATTATATGCATGTGTAACTCCTCTTTACACTAGACAGATGCATGTGTAACTCCTAGTTACACATGATAAAATGAACAAACTTGTAACCAAAAAATTCCACATGCTAGGTATCCAAGTCATATGCATGTGTAAATGTAAATTACACATGATAGATGCATGTGTAACTCCAAGTTACACATGCTAAGATGGGTTATCATGTGTATTTTCTGTGATCTTTGTTCTATAATTTTGCCTTACAATTCTCCTATAATATTATTTTTTTTGCTCTTTATTCATCCAACCTAATCCATGGATGTTTATTTCGTTGCAGATATGCAAGCATTTTGGAATGAGGAAGACAAGAAAGAAAGGCAAAACTTCTAGTATAGGTTTCAGTGGCTTATTTCTAGTGTTTTAACTCATTTATTGTGTTCATTAACAACCGATTACTATAGATGGTAAACATAGATATTATTGTAAATGAGTATTAATGCGATAGATGTATTTTTTGTATATTTTTTATTCTGTTGTGTAACTGTTTACTACACATGCCATATGCATGTGTAACTTGTGGATACACTTGTCATATGTATGTGTAACTTCTTATTACACATGTCATATGGAAGTTACACACTATTGAATACACAACATGAATGTGTAATTTTTATACATGTGTAACTTCCCGTTACACTTGCAATATCAATGTGGTCGGAGGTGGTGGTGAGCGGGTTGTCGGCGGTGGTGGTCGGCGGTGGTGGTTGGTGGTGGTGGTGGTTGCCTGTGGTGGTGGTTGGTGGCGGTGGTGGTCGGAGGTTGTTGGCGGTGGTTGTGGTGGTCGGTGGTGGTTGGAACATCATCACATAATATTTTAATAATTTTAGGCTTAAATTTAAATTTTATTTAAATGTGGGCTTGACAATATGCATAAGGGTATCAAGGTCTTTTAATAATTTGGGGCCTAGATTTAAACTTCTTTTAATTAAGGGCCTCATATTATGGGTTATCCATGGGTTGGGCCTTAGCCTAATTTTCCCTATTGATTAATCATATTGCAAAAAGGAATTATTTTCTAATGTATGCATATAGAAACAAAAGAAATCTATACACCAAGGAACGTTAGAAGCTGGAGAAATTCGCAGCAATATATTACAAGGAGAAAGAGATAAATGTACAAATATTACAAAGAGATTAAAAAACAAGATAAAACTATTTAGATCCTTCATCATCTTCACCATATTTCCCCCCTTCACCTTCATCGTCATCATATTCTTCATCTTCTTCAAACTCTTCAGCTTCACTGTCAGAGATGACAAGATCAGGAGTGTTCTTTGGAATTTCATCCGCGAGATAAGGATACGTAGAATGAGGAATTTTATGATCATCACAGACCATCTTAATGGAATCATTGCGAACACCAACAAGAACATTACTAAAATTTGCCAAGGTAATCTGTAGCTGCTTCTTGAACTTGGAACATTTCTCATTGCGAGAAGACAGAAGTTTTGCGAGTTGTCCTTTTTCTGCTTCTAACTCTTCAACTCTTTGGAGAAAATTTCCTTCAAATGCTGCGAACAAATGACAACCTATTAATAAAATAGTGGAGATTCAGTTAAAAAATGGATTAGTGGAAAATTTGTCTAAATTTATTGGCCATATCCAAGACAGATCTATGTTCAATTTCTAAAAGACAAAGCTTGGATCTAAGCTCATTTATAGGAAGAGATTCAATCTTATTATTTGAAAAACTATTTAGAGAAGTATTTAGATGATTAAGAATGGTATCATCATCCATAATCTTGGGAAATGTATGAAGAAAAATAGGTTCATCAGTAAGACCATAGACGTCTGCGAAATGGAAAACTCTATAAGAAGAATTTTTTTTAAAGATAATAAAATATAGGGGAAGGAAAGAGAGTCACATACCATAGAGTTTCTTATTGGCATCTTGAAGACTATATAATTTTTCCTTCTGAGGAGAATTGTCTGATTCCAATTATTGAGTTTCTCGCGAAGATTAGCAGCTTCGATCTCCAATTCTTCATTTTGTTTATTCTTCTCGCGAAGACTAGCAACTTCAGTTGCTAATTCTTTATTTTTGTTGAGAAGTTTAAGATTCTTCTTTGAGAGGGCCGTACGCCCCTTTTCCAAGTCTGAGACAACAGCAAAGGAAGCTTTCCCAGCCTGCGAAGTAATGCAACAAACTTTAGGAATTAATTATGAATTCAAGATAAAAATAAAGTGAAGAAAGATATAAGTATGAAAATTTACCAAGCTATTAAGTGAATGCAGGAAATTTGGAGATATAGATCTTGATACCCCATGAAGAGATTCATTATTCTCTAGCAGAGGGGCATCACAGATGGCAGCTATGGACTTGCAAGCATTAGTCAGAGGGGTATCACCAATTACTTGCATGGTATTAGCAAAAATACCGAATAGATGAGCCATGAAAGATTCAGATTGGGAGAATTCCTTCGCGGAAGTGATATCATCATCATTGTCATTATCATTATCATCACTTGAACTTTCTTCATTAGATTAAGGAGTTGAAGGAGGGGAGAATTGGAATTTTCTTTTCTTTGAAAGAGGAGCAACAGATTTCTCCCCGCGAGGAGAACTTTTGCCTTTCCCCTTAGTCTTCACAACCTTAACGGGTTCAATTTCTTCAATAACCTTCAAACACAGATAAAGATAAGAAATAGAGGCAACAATATAGGAATATTTATTACTTCATTTGTGAGTGATTTGAGAGCTAATAAAGTATTGGGTTTCCCTAACTTATTGTAGCTAGCTTTCAGCCTTTTAATATGATAAAATTGGAGAAGTCAGGGAGGGTATATATAAAAGCATGAGGAAAATAATAATGGTAATTTAAGCAAAAAATTCGGGAACATACCTCTGTATTCCTTTCGGGCCAGCTGAACCCATGGTTGGTATCCTGCGAGATTCGCAGGTAAAGCATGAGAGCCAGAGATGTATGGACCCTCTAAAAATAATAGAAATATACACCATTTATCATCATTGGAGTGGCGAGGAGATGAATTGTTTCCCGAATGCCAGTCAATGTCCAACATAAGAACTTTGACTTCAACAATATCATCCTTCTTCGGTAAGCGGACACCCCAACAAGTTCTATCCTTCCTCATGGGGATTATTTCATAATTCGCGAAGAAATTTTCTACTGTATACTTTTCAGGAACAATTGGAACTTCAATGAATTTAGGGTTCTTCACTTTAGGGGGGTATAGAGATTCCTTACCAGCACTGCGAGTAGCAAACTCAAGCATTAAACGAATTCAATCTCCACTCAATTGATATATTGTCCGCGAGAACTTCGCATGAGAAAGTATTTCATAGAATAAAGGAAGTTCAGGGTCATAAATAGGAATGGGAAGGCCAGCTTCAAGTTGACCTGGTGAGACTATGATCTTCTCGTGATTACATGGATGATCAGAAAATAATTTAACAGAGAGCTTAGCCTTAGGGTTTTGATCGGGAATGGTAGATAGAGTAAAACCTTTATCTTGAAGCTTCTTCTGCATTTTTTGAAAGGCAATTAGATTTTTACGACCCGCTAGAGGCATTCTTAGTATGGGAATGAAGAAAAGAATATAAGATCAAAAGAATAAGAGAAAAGTTACAACAGTAGAAGATGCGGAAGTTATGGAAGAAAAGTGAAATTGCAGAGAGAAGGAAAGAGAAAGTAAAAAGAAGAAAAGAGAAGAATGAAGAAGATATATATAGAATGTAAGAATTATCTAGAAGATAAGTGCATTTAATGCGAAGAGAAGACGTGAACGGTTGAAGTGCAACGGTTGAAAAGGACGTGTCAGAAGTTAAATGGAAGAAAAGATATGCGTAATAAATCTGGCGAAGAATGCAGAAACATGTCAGAACAGAAGAATCTGAAAAGATGGACAGCTACGACATTAAGAAGAGATAAAATTCTCATAATATTTTCTCCTTCGCAGAAAAGACATGAGAAGAGGCAAGATGTAGGATCAGAATATCGCTACAACAATACTCTTGCGAGATTTTAACAACATTTATGCGAGCTCTTCAACAACACGCTGTGAGTGTCGCATAGTGACTCAGAGAATGGCGTAGCAGATGACGGAAACTAAAACACGAGAAGAGCATGACGATCCTGCGAAAATTATATCATCTGCGAAAATTGACATTACAAATACTACGAGAGTATCGCGAGTCAGATCCGAAATTAAAGGACAGCATAGCTGTCATCCACTATGTTACTTCCCTATATAAAGAGAACTAATAGACTCAGAAGAGAGGGATCAATTTGAGAGTGTTGAGAAAGTTTTGAGGAGAGAGAAAGTTTAAGAGAGCGGTTGTATTCTTGATTTCTTCCATTTCTTGAAATATTTCTGAGAATTAATCAATAAAAGTGTTGTTCTTAATCTTCAAATATGTGTTGATTATTATGAATTCTTGTGAGGGGTGTAGTGTAGGAATTCCTGCAACTACACTAAAGACTCTTAGGTGAAAACTAATGTTGTCAATACACAATTTTTCATTAGACCACGATTCATTTCTATTAAGAAGCATTTCAGAAAGTTGTCCTTGTTTTGGCCTAATTTTTTCTGGTTGAGGTACAACTAGAGTGCGATCAAGAGGCAAGTTCAGTAAATATGCAATAAGTTTTCAATTTACCTCAATTGGCACTCCCCCAACCAAGATATTGAAGTAGCACATGTTTTTGTCTGATGCATGAAGGTTAGCATAGAACTGACAAGTCATCTCAGGATATGATGACCCAGACCATGATGAATATAACCCCACTCATGCTTTTTCATGAACTGGTGAAACTCAGTTTCGTTAACAGTACTATCATATATTCATTCAACAACAAAATTCCCTTTTATAAACTTAACATACTTATCCCTAGCAAGCACACTAATGAAGCTAATACCAAGACCAGGGTCAAAAAGAGGTTGGGAAATATCTAGACCAATTTCATCATCTTCAAATTCTGCATCACTATCATTTTCGCGAACGGGTTGAGTACTTGAACTTTCAACACGGTTAAGCCTCTTTCTGTGACTCATTTTTGCTAAAGTACACGAACTAGAGAAAATGATACTTACTTGGTTCGTGACTGTTGCTAATGGTAGAACCACAACCAAGAAACCCCTTTGAGAAACGCTTCGACCAAAAGTACTTGAACCTCTTCTGGTTTCAGTGACATACACCA
Source organism: Papaver bracteatum (assembly GCA_023529315.1). Classification (NCBI taxonomy): domain Eukaryota; kingdom Viridiplantae; phylum Streptophyta; class Magnoliopsida; order Ranunculales; family Papaveraceae; genus Papaver; species Papaver bracteatum. The sequence goes on from JAJJWX010005013.1 coordinate 9,066, forward strand.
ATAGTAATTTGATTTGAAAACAAGAGAGAGGATCATGGGTATGAGAACAGTTTATATTTTTCTTCTATCCGCGAACTGAAGAAGAAGGGTGAAAGAAACAATATGAGTTCTTTTCCTCTTTTTATTTGTTGGGTGAACCAAAAAGACACGTTCACGGACTTGTTCGGTTCAAGAGCCGGTGAAAAGCATGTGATAGTCACGTGTGCAGACAAGGACCCGTTTGGAGTAGTCTGAGAGCAGAGACTCAAAATTCATTTGTGAATTGTCTTTGCACACCATGACACTTTCCAACAACTCTTGAATCTTGTAGTGTTGAGAAACACCCAAGGAACTGTTTTTATAAGTCTATCACAGAACTTCAAGAGAACCCAAAAGGATTTTTGTTTCTGATTTCTTGTTTTCCAAATTATAAAAAACAGTTTCTGCAGATAGTCTTTAGTACTGCGAAGGGAAACTCTTTTGGTAAGAAGAGACATCCTAGATTCTTTATAAAAGAAGACAATACTGCTATCTTGATATGAAGTATCAGGAGTTTAGCAACGAATCAACTCTTTCTTTGAGGTGATACACTCAGATGACTGAGACTTAAACTCCTCTTGTAATTTGTTTAGTTTATCATAACTAATTGGATTACGCAGGGGAGGAGCATTTTTCTCACTGATTAGTAAATCAATATCAACCTTAACATGAATATTATTCATCATAACTTGATTTAGCCTGTCAAGAGATTCTTGCTCTTTCTGGAGATATAACTCAACATCAAAAGATAATCTCTCAATCTTCTTTTCAAGCCCTGAAAACACTTCAAGGGATTTTAAACCTGGTGAAGGTTTAAATAGAATTTCTTCTATAGATTTTATTAAATTAGTCATGGAAGAGAATTTTGAAATCCCTGGATCTGGTGGTGCATTTATTGAGATAACACTCTTGTCCATAGAGTCAGATCGTTACAAACACAGACTTGTGAGGTCTTTAACGTGTTTTCCTTCTCTGATACCAATTGAAAAAGCGGGAGTCTAACAACACCACCCAATATTTCGATTAGCAATCTGTATGGACAACTCCGAGTTATTTTCTAGAGAATCAATTAGACAGTTAGACTCAATCAATATAAAATACTCAAGGAGTTATTATCTCAATCTCTTGATTTGATTTACTCAAGAAAATATGATTCGCGAGTCTATTCAAAGAGAGATAACTTGGATGGTACCAAAGACCAATATCCAAGTGTCAATCAATTTAAATCAACAACCAAAATGGTCGGATATTCTAATTGATTGAACAAGGCACAACCTAAACGTGTACTATGGTTGGTTCAATAATAGTCAATCAAATGGTTATCCAAATGATAACTTTCATATCAAACATATTCTTCTTCACCATAACTAGTCCAAATGACTCAAATGAACTAGTTAGAGAGTTGTTCAATTGCTATGAGATATTATGTACTACATAAGACACAATTGAATCAAAAACAATGTGATTCACTTGAATCATTTCATGAACTATAAATCCACGGTTTGCAAAAGTATTCCTTAGTAATTTAAGATAAGTTCACGAACAACGTTTTCAGACATAACCTGTTGAGTTTGCAGACTGAGTTCGCGGACTCAAGCTTAACGGTTGAAGCTAATAAACTCCAGCATAATTTCTTGGGTCGATAACTTCCGTCAGTTCATGGACTGGGTTCGCGGACTGCACCTGAGATTCAACTTCAGCAGATATTCTCGGGTTCGATAACTGGGATTGCGGACTGAGTTGACTGTTCACGTTCCGGTTCCACTTAATCAACAAAGTTCACAAACTTTGGTTCAAGTGCTAAGTATAGTTGCAGGAAATCCCACACTACACCCTTGTTATA
>JAJJWX010005014.1:0-170881 GCA_023529315.1 Papaver bracteatum
TGGGCATGGGCATGAAAGCACAAGCCTACGGTATTGCGCATCTCAAAAATGATCCTAGGCATGTCAAATTTAAACTTGGGAATATCAAATTGAATCTTGGGCATGGGCATTAAAGCACAATCCTACGGTCTTCAGAATCTCAAAATTGATCCTAGTCATGTCATATTTATACTTGGGCATGTCAAATTCTATCTTGGGCATGGACATGGAAGCGAAATCCGATGGTCTTGGGATTATCAAAAATGATCCTAGACATGTCAAATTTAAACTTGGGCATGTCAAATTGAATCTTGGGCATGGCCATGAAATCCCAAGACTACGGTCTTGGGAATCCCAAAATTGATCCTAGACATGTCATATTTAAACTTGGGCATGTCAAATTGAATCTTGGGCATGGGCATGGAAGCACAAGCCTACGGTATTGCGCATCTCAAAATTGATCATAGGCATGTTAAATTTAAACTTGGGAATGTCAAATTGAATCTTGGGCATGGGCATGGAAGCAAAAGCCTACGGTCTTGGGCGTCTCAAAAATGATCTTAATCATGTCAAATTTAAACTTGGGCATGTCAAATTGAATCTCGGGCATGGGAATGAAAGCACAATCCTACGGTTTTCGGAATCTCAAAATTGATCCTAGACATGTCAAATTTAAACTTGGGCATGTCAAATTGAATCTTGGGCATGGGCATGAAAGCCCAAGCCTACGGTCTTGGGAATCCCAAAATTGATCATAGGAAGGTCAAATTTAAACTTGGGCATGTCAAATTGAATCTTGGGGGCATGGAAGCAAAAGCCTACGGTTTTGGGCATCTCAAAAATGATCCTAGGCATGTCAAATTTAAACTTGGGAATGTCAAATTGAATCTTTGGCATGGGCATGGAAGCAAAAGCCTACGGTCTTGGGCATCTCAAAAATGATCTTAGTCATGTCAAATTTAAACTTGGGCATGTCAAATTGAATCTCGGGCATGGGCATGAAAACACAATCCTACGGTTTTCGGAATCTCAAAATTGATCCTAGACATGTCAAATTTAAACTTGGGCATGTCAAATTGAATCTTGGGCATGGGCATGAAAGCCCAAGCCTATGGTCTTGGGAATCCCAAAAATGATCCTAGACATGTCAAATTTAAACTTGGGCATGTCAAATTGAATCTTGGTCATGGGCATGGAAGCACAAGCCTACGGTCTTGGGAATCTCAAAATTGATCCTAGACATGTCAAATTTAAACTTGTGAATGTCAAATTGAATCTTGGGCTTGGGCATGGAAGCACAAGCCTACGGTATTTCGTATCTCAAAAATGATCCTAGACATAACAAATTTAAGCTTGGGCATGTCAAATTGAATCTTGGGCATGGGCATGGAAGCACAAGCCTACGGTCTTGCGCAAATCAAAATTGATCCTAGACATGTCAAATTTAAACTTGGGTATGTCAAATTGAATCTTGGGCATGGGCATGGAAGCACAATCCTACGGTTTTCGGAATCTCAAAATTGATCCTAGACATGTCAAATTTAAACTTGGGAATGTCAAATTGAATCTTGGGCATGGGAATGAAAGCAAAATCCTACGGTCTTGGGCATCTCAAAAATGATCCTAGACATGTCAAATTTAAGCTTGGGAATGTCAAATTGAATCTTGGGCATGGGCTTGAAAGAACAATCCTACGGTTTACGGAATCTCAAAATTGAACCTAGACATGTCAAATTTAAACTTGGGCATGTCAAATTGAATCTTGGGCATGGGAATGAAAGCCCAAGCCTACGGTCTTGGGAATCCCAAAATTGATCCTAGACATGTCAAATTTAAACTTGGGCATGTCAAATTGAATCTTGGGCATGTGAATGGAAGCGAAAGACTACGGTCTTGGGCATCTCAAAAATGATCCTAGGAATGTCATATTTAAACTTGGGCATGTCAAATTGAATCTCGGGCATGGGAATGAAAGCACAATCCTACGGTTTTCGGAATCTCAAAATTGATCCTAGACATGTCAAATTTAAACTTGGGCATGTCAAATTGAATCTTGGGCATGGGCATGAAAGCCCAAGCCTACGGTCTTGGGAATCCCAAAATTGATCATAGGAAGGTCAAATTTAAACTTGGGCATGTCAAATTGAATCTTGGGCATGGGCATGGAAGCAAAAGCCTACGGTTTTGGGCATCTCAAAAATGATCCTAGGCATGTCAAATTTAATCTTGGGAATGTCAAATTGAATCTTTGGCATGGGCATGGAAGCAAAAGCCTACGGTCTTGGGCATCTCAAAAATGATCTTAGTCATGTCAAATTTAAACTTGGGCATGTCAAATTGAATCTTGGGCATGGGCATGAAAACACAATCCTACGGTTTTCGGAATCTCAAAATTGATCCTAGACATGTCAAATTTAAACTTGGGCATGTCAAATTGAATCTTGGGCATGGGCATGAAAGCACAAGCCTACGGTCTTGGGAATCCCAAAAATGATCCTAGACATGTCAAATTTAAACTTGGGCATGTCAAATTGAATCTTGGTCATGGGCATGGAAGCACAAGCCTACGGTCTTGGGAATCTCAAAATTGATCCTAGACATGTCAAATTTAAACTTGTGAATGTCAAATTGAATCTTGGGCTTGGGCATGGAAGCACAAGCCTACGGTATTGCGCATCTCAAAAATGATCCTAGACATGTCAAATTTTAACTTGGGCATGTCAAATTGAATCTTGGGCATGGGTATCGAAGCAAAATCCTAAGGTCCTGGGCAAATCAAAATTGATCCTAGACATGTCAAATTTAAACTTGGGTATGTCAAATTGAATCTTGGGCATGGGCATGGAAGCAAAATCCTACGATTTTGGGAATCTCAAAATTGATCCTAGACATGTCAAATTTAAACTTGGGAATGTCAAATTGAATCTTGGGCATGGGAATGAAAGCAAAATCCTACGGTCTTGGGCATCTCAAAAATGATCCTAGACATGTCAAATTTAAGCTTGGGAATGTCAAATTGAATCTTGGGCATGGGCTTGAAAGAACAATCCTACGGTTTACGGAATCTCAAAATTGAACCTAGACATGTCAAATTTAAACTTGGGCATGTCAAATTGAATATTGGGCATGGGAATGAAAGCCCAAGCCTACGGTCTTGGGAATCCCAAAATTGATCCTAGACATGTCAAATTTAAACTTGGGCATGTCAAATTGAATCTTGGCATGTGAATGGAAGCGAAAGACTACGGTCTTGGGCATCTCAAAAATGATCCTAGGAATGTCATATTTAAACTTGGGCATGTCAAATTGAATCTTAGGCATGGATATGAAAGCCCAAGACTACGGTCTTGGGAATATCAAAATTGATTCTAGACATGTCAAATTTAAACTTGGGCATGTAAAATTTAATCTTTGGCATGGGCATGAAAGCCCAAACCTACGGTCTTGGGAATCTCAAAATTGATCCTAGAAATGTCAAATTTAAACTTGGGAATGTCAAATTGAATCTTGGGCATGAGCATGGAAGCACAAGCCTACGGTCTTGGGAATCTCAAAATTGATCCTACACATGTCAAATTTAAACTTTGGAATGTCAAATTGAATCTTGGGCATGAGCATGGAAGCAAAAGCATACGGTCTTGGGCATCTCAAAAATGATCATAGGCATGTCAAATTTTAACTTGGGCATGTCAAATTGAATCTTGGGCATGTGAATGGAAGCAAAAGCCATCGGTGTTGGGCATATCAAAAATGATCCTAGTCATGTCATATTTAAACTTGGGCATGTGAAATTGAATCTTGGGCATGGGAATGAAACCACAAGCCTACGGTCTTGGGCACTTCAAAATTGATCATACACATGTCAAATTTAAACTTGGGCATGTCAAATTGAATCTTGGGCATGGGCATGGAAGAAAAAGCCTACGGTTTTGGGCATCTCAAAAATTATCCTAGACATGTCAAATTGATTCCTGGGCATGGGCATGAAACCACAAGCCTACGGTCTTGGGCACTTAAAAATTGATCATAGGCATGTCAAATTTAAACTTGGGCATGTGAAATTGTGTCTTGGAATGGGCATGGAAGCAAAAGCTTACGGTTTTGGGCATCTCAAAAATGATCCTAGGCATGTCAAATTTCAACTTGGGAATGTCAAATTAAATCTTGGGCATGGGCATTAAAGCACAATCCTACGGGCTTCGGAATCTCAAAATAGATCCTAGCCATGTCAAATTTAAACTTGGGCATGTCAAATTAAATCTTGGGCATGGGCATGGAAGCAAAAGCCGATGGTCTTGGGAATCTCAAAAATAATCCTAGACATGTCAAATTTAAACTTGGGAATGTCCAATTTAATCTTGGGCATGGGCTTGAAAGAACAATCCTACGGTTTTTGGAATCTCAAAATTGAACCTAAACATGTCAAATTTAAACTTGGGCATGTCAAATTGAATCTTGGGCATGTGAATGGAAGCAAAAGACTACGGTCTTGGGCATCTCAAAAATGATCCTAGGCATGTCAAATTTAAACTTGTGCATGTCAAATTGAATCTTGGACATGGGCATGAAAGCACAATCCTACGGTTTTCGGAATCTCAAAATTGATCCTAGACATGTCAAATTTAAACTTGGGAATGTCAAATTGAATCTTGGGCATGGAAATGAAGCAAAAGCCTACGGTCTTGGGCATCTCAAAAATAATCCTAGACATGTCAAATTTAAACTTGGGAATGTCAAATTGAATCTTGGGCATGGGCATGAAAGAACAATCCTACGGTTTTCGGAATCTCAAAATTGAACCTAGACATGTCAAATTTAAACTTGGGCATGTCAAATTGAATCTTGGGCAGGGGAATGAAATCCCAAGCTCACGGTCTTGGGAATCCCAAAATTGATCCTAGACATGTCAAATTTAAACTTGGGCATGTCAAATTGAATCTAGAGCATGTGAATGGAAGCAAAATCCTACGGTCTTGGGCATCTCAAAAATGATCTTAGGCATGTCAAATTTAAACTTGGGCATGTCAAATTGAATCTTGGGCATGGACCTGAAAGCACAATCCTATGGTCTTGGGAATCTCAAAATTGATCCTAGACATGTCAAATTTAAACTTGGGAATGTCAAATTGAATCTTGGGCATGAGCATGGAAGCACAAGCCTACGGTCTTGGGAATCTCAAAAATGATGCTATACATGTCAAATTTAATCTTGGGAATGTCAAATTGAATCTTGGGCATGAGCATGGAAGCAAAAGCCTACGGTCTTGGGCATCTCAAAAATGATCCTTGGCATGTCAAATTTAAACTTGGGCATGTCATATTGAATCTTGGGCATGGACATGAAAGCACAATCCTACGGTCTTCGGAATCTCAAAATTGATCCCAGACATGTCAAATTTAAACTTAGGAATGTCAAATTGAATCTTGGTAATGGGAATGGAACCAAAAGCCTACGGTCTTGTGCATCTCAAAAATGATCCTACACATGTCAAATTTAAACTTGGGAATGTCAAATTGAATCTTGGGCATGGGAATGGAAGGAAAAGCCTACGGTCTTGGGCAACTCAAAAATGATCCTAGGCATGTCAAATTTAAACTTGGGCATGTCAAATTGAATCTTTGGCATGGACATGAAAGCACAATCCTACAGTCTTCGGAGTCTCAAAATTGATCCTAGACATGTCAAATTTAAACTTAGGCATGTCAAATTGAATCTTGGGCATGGGCATGAAACCTCAAGCCTACGGTCTTGGGAATATCAAAATTGATTCTAGACATGTCAAATTTAAACTTGGGAATATCAAATTGAATCTTGGGCATGAGCATGGAAGAACAAGCCTACGGTCTTGGGAATCTCAAAATTGATCCTAGACATGTCAAATTTAAAATTGGGCATGTCAAATTGAATCTTGGGCATGGGCATGAAAGCAAAAGCCTATGGTCTTGGGCATCTCAAAATTGATCCTAGACATGTCAAATTTAAACTTGGGAACGTAAAATTGAATCTTGGGCATGGGCATGGAAGAAAAAGTCTATGGTCTTTGGAATCTCAAAAATAATCCTAGACATGTCAAATTTAAACTTGGGCATGTCAAATTGAATCTTGGGCATGGGCATGAAATCCCAAGCCTCCGGTCTTGGGAATCACAAAATTGATCCTAGACATGTCAAATTTAAACTTGGGAATGTCAAATTGAATCTTGGGCATGGGCATGGAAGCACAACCCTATGGTCTTGCGCATCTCAAAAATTATCTTAGACATGTCAAATTTAAACTTGGGCATGTCAAATTAAATCTTGGGCATGGGCATGGAAGCAAAATCCTACGGTCTTGGGCATCTCAAAAATGATCCTAGGCATGTCTAATTTAAACTTTGGCATGTCAAATTGAATCTTGGGCATGGGTATGAAACACCAAGCCTACGGTCTTGAGAATCTCAAAATTGATCCTAGACATGTCAAATTTAAACTTGGGCATGTCAAATTAAATCTTGGGCATGGGCATGGAAGCAAAAGCCTATGGTCTTGGGCATCTCAAAAATGATCCTAGACATGTCAAATTTAAACTTGGGCATGTCAAATTGAATCATGGGCATGGGTATGAAAGCCCAAGCCTACGGTCTTGGGAAACCCAAAATTGATCCTAGACATGTCAAATTTAAACTTGGGCATGTCAATTTGAATTTTGGGCATGGGCATGGAAACAAAAACCTATGGTCTTGGGCATCTCAAAAATGATCCTAGACATGTCAAATTTAAACTTGGGCATATCAAATTGAATCTTGGGCATGAGAATGAAATTCCAAGCCTACGGTCTTGGGAATCCCAAAATTGATCCTAAACATGTCAAATTTAAACTTGAGCAGGTCAAATTGAATCTTGGGCATAGGAATGGAAGCAAAAGCCTATGGTCTTGGGCATCTCAAAAATAATCCTAGGCATGTAAAATTGAATATTGGGCATGGGCATGAAAGCACAATACTACGGTCTTCGGAATCTCAAAATTGATCCTAGACATGTCAAATTTAAACTTGGGCATGTCAAATTGAATCTTGGGCATGGGCATGAAAGCCCAAGCCTACGGTCTTGGGAATCTCAAAATTGATCCTAGACATGTCAAATTTAAACTTGGGAATGTCAAATTGAATTTTGGGAATGGGCATGGAAGCACAAGCCTACGGTCTTGGGAATATCAAAATTGATCCTAGACATGTCAAATTTAAACTTGGGCATTTCAAATTGAATCTTGGGCATGGGCATGAAAGCAAAATCCTATGGACTTGGGCATGGGCATGGAAGCAAAAGCCTACGGTCTTCGGAATCTCAAAATTAATCCTAGACGTGTCAAATTTAAACTTGGGCATGTCAAATTGAATCTTGGGCATGGGCATGGAAGCAAAATCTTATGGCCTTGGGCATCTCTAAAATGATCCTAGGAATGTCTAATTTAAACTTGGGCATGTCAAATTGAATCTTGGGCATGGGCATGAAAGCCTAAGCCTAAGGTCTTGGGAATCTCAAAATTAATCCTAGACATGTCAAATTTAAACTTGGTAATGTCAAATTGAATCTTGGGAATGGGATGGAAGCACAAGCCTACGGTCTTGCACATCTCAAAAATGATCCTAGACATGTCTTATTTAAACTTGGGCATGGGAATGGAATCAAAATCCTACGGTCTTGGGAATCTCAAAATTGATCCTAGACATGTCAAATTTAAATTTGGGAATGTCAAATTGAATCTTGGGCATGGGCATGGAAGCACAAGCCTACGGTCTTGCGCATTTCAAAATTGATCCTAGACATGTAAAATTTAAACTTTGGCATGTCAAATTGAATCTTTGGCATGGGAATGAAAGCAAAAGCCTACGGTATTGGGCACATCAAAATTGAGCATAGGCATGTCAAATTTAAACTTGGGCATGTTAAATTGAATCTTGGGAATGGGCATGAAAGCCTAAGCCTACGATCTTGGGAATCTCAAAATTGATACTAGACATGTCAAATTTAAACTTGGGAATGTCAAATTGAATCTTGGGCATGGGAATTGAAGCACAAGCCTACGGTCTTGCGCAACTCAAAATTGATCCTAGACATGTCAAATTTAAACTTGGGCATGTCAAATTGAATTTTGGGTATGGGCATGGAAGCAAAAGCCTATGGTCTTAGGCATCTCAAAATTGATCCTAGACATGTCAAATTTAAACTTGGGCATGTCAAATTGAATCTTGGGCATGGGCATGAAAGCACAAGCCTACGGTCTTGGGAAGTTCAAAATTGATCATAGGCATGTCAAATTTAAACTTGGGCAAGTCAAATTGAATCTTGGGCATGGGCATGGAAGCACAAGCCTACGGTCTTGCGCATTTCAAAATTGATCTTAGACATGTAAAATTTAAACTTTGGCATGTCAAATTGAATCTTTGGCATGGGAATGAAAGCAAAAGCCTACGGTATTGGGCACATCAAAATTGATCATAGGCATGTCAAATTTAAACTTGGGCATGTTAAATTGAATCTTGGGAATGGGCATGAAAGCCTAAGCCTACAATCTTGGGAATCTCAAAATTGATCCTAGACATGTCAAATTTAAACTTGGGAATGTCAAATTGAATCTTTTGCATGGGAATTGAAGCACAAGCCTACGGTCTTGCGCAACTCAAAATTGATCCTAGACATGTCAAATTTAAACTTGGGCATGTCAAATTGAATTTTGGGTATGGGCATGGAAGCAAAAGCCTATAGTCTTAGGCATCTCAAAATTGATCCTAGACATGTCAAATTTAAACTTGGGCATGTCAAATTGAATCTTGGGCATGGGCATGAAAGCACAAGCCTACGGTCTTGGGCAGTTCAAAATTGATCATAGGCCTGTCGAATTTAAACTTGGGCATGTCAAATTGAATCTTGGGCATGGGCATGGAAGCAAAATCCTACAGTCTTGGGCATCTCAAAAATGATCCTAGGCATGTCAAATTGAAACTTGGGCATGTCAAATTGAATCTTGGGCATGGGCATGAAAGCCCAAGCCTACGGTCTTGGGAATCTCAAAATTGATCCTAGACATGTCAAATTTAAACTTGGGAATGTCAAATTGAATCTTGGGCATGGGCATAGAAGAACAAGCCTACGGTCTTGGCCTTCTCAAAAATGATCCTAGACATGTCAAATTTAAACTTGGGCATGTCAAATTGAATCTTGGGCATGGGCATGGAAGCAAAATCCTACGATCTTGGGCATCTCAAAAATGATCCTAGGCATGTCAAATTTAAACTTGGGCATGTAAAATTGAATCATGGGCATGGGTATGAAAGCCCAAGCCTACGGTCTTGGGAATCCCAAAATTGATAATAGACATGTCAAATTTAAACTTGGGCATGTCAATTTGAATTTTGGGCATGGGCATGAAAGCAAAAGACTACGGTCTTGGGCACATCAAAATTGATCATAGGCATGTCAAATTTAAACTTGGGCATGTTAAATTGAATCTTGGGAATGGGCATGAAAGCCTAAGCCTACGATCTTGGGAATCTCAAAATTGATCCTAGACATGTCAAATTTAAACTTGGGAATGTCAAATTGAATCTTGGGCTTGGGCATTGAAGCAAAAGCCTACGGTCTTGCGCATCTTAAAATTGATCCTAGACATGTCAAATTTAAACTTGGGCATGTCAAATTGAATTTTGGGTATGGGCATGGAATCAAAAGCCTATGGTCTTAGGCATCTCAAAATTGATCCTAGACATGTCAAATTTAAACTTGGGCATGTCAAATTGAATCTTGGGTAGGGGCATGAAAGCCCAAGCCTACGGTCTTGGAAATCCCAAAATTGATCCTAGACATGTAAAATTTAAACTTGGGAATGTCAATTTGAATCTTGGGCATGGGCATGGAAGCAAAATCCTACGGTCTTGGGCATCTCAAAAGTGATCCTCGGTATGTCAAATTTAAACTTGGGCATGTCAAATTGAATCATGGGCATGGGTATTAAAGCCCAAGCCTACGGTCTTGGGAATCTCAAAATTGATCCTAGACATGTCAAATTTAAACTTGGCATGTCCAATTGAATCTTGGGCATGGGCATGAAACCAAAAGTCTACGGTCTTGGGCATCTCAAAAATGATCCTAGACATGTAAAATTTAAACTTGGGAACGTAAAATTGAATCTTGGGCAAGGGCATGAAAGCACAAGCCTACGGTCTTGGGAATATCAAAATTTATCCTAGAAATGTCAAATTTAAACTTGGGCATGTAAAATTGAATCTTGGGCATGGGTATGAAAGCACAAGCCTACGGTCTTGGGAATCCCAAAATTGATCCTAGACATGTTAAATTTAAACTTGAGCATGTTAAATTGAATCTTGGGCATGGGCATGAAAGGAAAAGCCTATGGTCATGGGAATCTCAAAAATGATCCTAGACATGTCAAATTTAAACTTGGGAATGTCAAATTGAATCTTGGGCAAGGGCATGAAAGCACAAGCCCACGGTCTTGGGAATCTCAAAATTGATCCTAGACATGTCAAATTTAAACTTGGGCATATCGAATTGAATCTTGGGCTTGGGAATGGAAGCACAGGCCTACGGTCTTGGGAATCTCAAAATTGATCCTAGACATGTCAAATTTAGACTTGGGCATGTCAAATTGAATCTTGGGCATGGGCATGAAAGCAAAAGCCTATGGTCTTGGGAATCTCAAAAATGATCCGAGACATGTCAAATTTAAACTTGGGAACGTAAAATTGAATCTTGGGCATGGAAGCACAAGCCTACGGTATTGGGCATCTCAAAAATGATCCTAGACATGTCAAATTTAAACTTGGGCATGTCAAATTGAATCTTGGGCATGGGCATGGAAGCGAAAGCCTACGGTCTTGGTCATCTCAAAAATGATCCTAGGCATGTCTAATTTGAATTAGGGCATGTCAAATTGAATCTTGGGCATGGGCATGAAAGCACAGGCCTACGGTCTTGGGAATCTCAAAATTGATCCTAGACATGTCAAATTTAAACTTGGGCATGTCCAATTGAATCTTGGGCATGGGCATGAAAGCAAAATCATATGGTCATGGGCATCTCAAAAATGATCCTAGACATGTCAAATTTAAACTTGGGAATGTCAAATTGAATCTTGGGCAAGGGCATGAAAGCACAAGCCCACGGTCTTGGGAATCTCAAAATTGATCCTAGACATGTCAAATTTAAACTTGGGCATATCGAATTGAATCTTGGGCATGGGAATTGAAGCACAGGCCTACGGTCTTGGGAATCTCAAAATTGATCCTAGACATGTCAAATTTAAACTTGGGAATGTCAAATTGAATCTTGGGCTTGGGCATTGAAGCACAAGCCTACGGTCTTGCGCATCTCAAAATTGATCCTAGACATGTCAAATTTAAACTTGGGCATGTCAAATTGAATTTTGGGTATGGGCATGGAATCAAAAGCCTATGGTCTTAGGCATCTCAAAATTGATCCTAGACATGTCAAATTTAAACTTGGGCATGTCAAATTGAATCTTGGGCAGGGGCATGAAAGCCCAAGCCTACGGTCTTGGAAATCCCAAAATTGATCCTAGACATGTCAAATTTAAACTTGGGAATGTCAATTTGAATCTTGGGCATGGGCATGGAAGCAAAAGCCTACGGTCTTGGGCATCTCAAAAGTGATCCTCGGTATGTCAAATTTAAACTTGGGCATGTCAAATTGAATCATGGGCATGGGTATTAAAGCCCAAGCCTACGGTCTTGGGAATCTCAAAATTGATCCTAGACATGTCAAATTTAAACTTGGCATGTCCAATTGAATCTTGGGCATGGGCATGAAACCAAAAGTCTACGGTCTTGGGCATCTCAAAAATGATCCTAGACATGTCAAATTTAAACTTGGGAACGTAAAATTGAATCTTGGGCAAGGGCATGAAAGCACAAGCCTACGGTCTTGGGAATATCAAAATTGATCCTAGAAATGTCAAATTTAAACTTGGGCATGTAAAATTGAATCTTGGGCATGGGTATGAAAGCACAAGCCTACGGTCTTGGGAATCCCAAAATTGATCCTAGACATGTTAAATTTAAACTTGAGCATGTTAAATTGAATCTTGGGCATGGGCATGAAAGGAAAAGCCTATGGTCATGGGCATCTCAAAAATGATCCTAGACATGTCAAATTTAACCTTGGGAATGTCAAATTGAATCTTGGGCAAGGGCATGAAAGCACAATCCCACGGTCTTGGGAATCTCAAAATTGATCCTAGACATGTCAAATTTAAACTTGGGCATATCGAATTGAATCTTGGGCATGGGAATGGAAGCACAGGCCTACGGTCTTGGGAATCTCAAAATTGATCCTAGACATGTCAAATTTAGACTTGGGCATGTCAAATTGAATCTTGGGCATGGGCATGAAAGCAAAAGCCTATGGTCTGGGGAATCTCAAAAATGATCCGAGACATGTCAAATTTAAACTTGGGAACGTAAAATTGAATACTGGGCATGGAAGCACAAGCCTATGGTCTTGGGCATCTCAAAAATGATCCTAGACATGTCAAATTTAAACTTGGGCATGTCAAATTGAATTTTGGGCATGGGCATGGAAGCGAAAACCTACGGTCTTGGTCATCTGAAAAATGATCCTAGGCATGTCAAATTTAAATTAGGGCATGTCAAATTGAATCTTGGGCATGGGCATGAAAGCACAAGCCTACGGTCTTCGGAATCTCACAATTGATCCTAGACATGTCAAATTTAAACTTGGGAATGTACAATTGAATCTTGGGCATGGGCATGAAAGCCAAATCATATGGTCAAGGGCATCTCAAAAATGATCCTAGACATGTCAAATTTAAACTTGGGAATGTCAAATTGAATCTTGGGCAAGGGCATGAAAGCACAAGCCCACGGTCTTGGGAATCTCAAAATTGATCCTAGACATGTCAAATTTAAACTTGGGCATATCGAATTGAATCTTGGGTATGGGAATGGAAGCACAGGCCTACGGTCTTGGGGATCTCAAAATTGATCCTAGACATGTCAAATTTAGACTTGGGCATGTCAAATTGAATCTTGGGCATGGGCATGAAAGCAAAAGCCTATGGTCTGGGGAATCTCAAAAATGATCCGAGACATGTCAAATTTAAACTTGGGAACGTAAAATTGAATCTTGGGCATGGAAGCACAAGCCTATGGTCTTGGGCATCTCAAAAATGATCCTAGACATGTCAAATTTAAACTTGGGCATGTCAAATTGAATTTTGGGCATGGGCATGGAAGCGAAAACCTACGGTCTTGGTCATCTCAAAAATGATCCTAGGCATGTCAAATTTAAATTAGGGCATGTCAAATTGAATCTTGGGCATGGGCATGAAAGCACAAGCCTACGGTCTTCGGAATTTCACAATTGATCCTAGACATGTCAAATTTAAACTTGGGAATGTCCAATTGAATCTTGGGCATGGGCATGAAAGCAAAATCATATGGTCATGGGCATCTCAAAAATGATCCTAGACATGTCAAATTTAAACTTGGGAATGTCAAATTGAATCTTGGGCAAGGGCATGAAAGCACAAGCCCACGGTCTTGGGAATCTCAAAATTGATCCTAGACATGTCAAATTTAAACTTGGGCATATCGAATTGAATCTTGGGCATGGGAATGGAAGCACAGGCCTACGGTCTTGGGAATCTCAAAATTGATCCTAGACATGTCAAATTTCGACTTGGGCATGTCAAATTGAATCTTGGGCATGGGCATGAAAGCAAAAGCCTATGGTCTTGGGAATCTCAAAAATTGATCCTAGACATGTCAAATTTAAACTTGGGCATGTCAAATTGAATCTTAGGCACGGGCATGAAAGCACAATCCTACGGTCTTGGGCACTTCAAAATTGATCATAGGCATGTCAAATTTAAACTTGGGCATGTCAAATTGAATCTTGGGCATGGGCATGGAAGCACAAGCCTACGGTCTTGCACATCTCAAAATTGATCATAGACATGTCAAATTTAAACTTGGGCATGTCAAATTGAATCTTGGGCATGGGCATGAAAGCACAAGCCTACGGTCTTGGGCACTTCAAAATTGATCGTAGGCATGTCAAATTTAAACTTGGGCATGTCAAATTGAATCTTGGGCATGGGCATTGAAGCACAAGCCTACGGTCTTGCGCATCTCAAAATTTATCCTAGACATGTCAAATTTAGAATTGGGCATGTCAAATTGAATCTTGGGCATGGGCATGAAAGCAAAAGCCTATGTTCTTGGGAATCTCAAAAATTGATCCTAGACATGTCAAATTTAAACTTGGGCATGTCAAATTGAATCTTATGCATGAGTATGAAAGCACAATCCTACGGTCTTGGGCACTTCAAAATTGATCATAGGCATGTCAAATTTAAACTTGGGCATGTCAAATTGAATCTTGGGCATGGGGATGAAAGCCCAAGCCTACGGTCTTGGGAATCTCAAAATTGATTTTAGACATGTCAAATTTAAACTTTGGAATGTCAAATTGAATCTTGGGCATGGGCATGGAAGCACAAGCCTGCGGGCTTGGGCATGGAAGCACAAGCCTGCGGGCTTGGGCATATTAAAAATGATCCTAGACATGTCAAATTTAAACTTGGAAATGTCAAATTGAATCTTGGGCATGGGCATGGAAGCAAAATCCTATGGTCGTGGGCATCTCAAAAATGATCCTATACATGTCA
The DNA here is from genome assembly GCA_023529315.1 of Papaver bracteatum. Lineage (NCBI taxonomy): Eukaryota > Viridiplantae > Streptophyta > Magnoliopsida > Ranunculales > Papaveraceae > Papaver > Papaver bracteatum. Next base: position 14,687 of record JAJJWX010005014.1, read on the forward strand.
AATTTAAACTTGGGAATGTCAAATTGAATCTTGGGCATGGGCATGGAAGCACAAGCCTACAGTCCTGGGAATCTCAAAATTGATCCTAGACCTGTCAAATTTAAACTTTGGCATGTCAAATTGAATCTTGGGCATGGGCATGAAAGCAAAAGCCTATGGTCTTGGGAATCTCAAAAATGATCCGAGACATGTCAAATTTAAACTTGGGAACGTAAAATTGAAACTTGGGCATGGAAGCACAAGCCTAAGGTCTTGGGAATCTCAAATTTGATACTATACATGTCAAATTTAAACTTGGAAATGTCAAATTGAATCTTGGGCATGGGCACGGAAGCACAAGCCTACGGTATTGGGAATCTCAAAATTGATTCTTGACATGTCAAATTTAAACTTTGGAATGTCAGATTGAATCTTGGTCATGGGCATGGAAGCACAAGCCTACGGTCTTGGGAATATTAATAATGATCCTAGACATGTCTAATTTAAACTTGGGAATGTCAAATTGAATCTTGGGCATGGGAATGGAAGCACAGGCCTACGGTCTTGGGAATCTCAAAATTGATCCTAGACATGTCAAATTTAGACTTGGGCATGTCAAATTGAATCTTGGGCATGGGCATGAAAGCCAGAGCCTATGGTCTGGGGAATCTCAAAAATGATCCGAAACATGTCAAATTTAAACTTGGGAACGTAAAATTGAATCTTGGGCATGGAAGCACAAGCCTATGGTCTTGGGCATCTCAAAAATGATCCTAGACATGTCAAATTTAAACTTGGGCATGTCAAATTGAATTTTGGGCATGGGCATGGAAGCGAAAACCTACGGCCTTGGTCATCTCAAAAATGATCCTAGGCATGTCAAATTTAAATTAGGGCATGTCAAATTGAATCTTGGGCATGGGCATGAAAGCACAAGCCTACGGTCTTCGGAATCTCACAATTGATCCTAGACATGTCAAATTTAAACTCGGGCATGTCCAATTGAATCTTGGGCATGGGCATGAAAACAAAATCATATGGTCATGGGCATCTCAAAAATGATCCTAGACATGTCAAATTTAAACTTGGGAATGTCAAATTGAATCTTGGGCAAGGGCATGAAAGCACAAGCCCACGGTCTTGGGAATCTCAAAATTGATCCTAGACATGTCAAATTTAAACTTGGGCATATCGAATTGAATCTTGGGCATGGGAATGGAAGCACAGGCCTACGGTCTTGGGAATCTCAAAATTGATCCTAGACATGTCAAATTTCGACTTGGGCATGTCAAATTGAATCTTGGGCATGGGCATGAAAGCAAAAGCCTATGGTCTTGGGAATCTCAAAAATTGATCCTAGACATGTCAAATTTAAACTTGGGCATGTCAAATTGAATCTTAGGCATGGGCATGAAAGCACAATCCTACGGTCTTGGGCACTTCAAAATTGATCATAGGCATGTCAAATTTAAAATTGGGCATGTCAAATTGAATCTTGGGCTTGTGCATTGAAGCACAAGCCTACGGTCTTGCGCATCTCAAAATTGATCCTAGACATGTCAAATTTAAACTTGGGCATGTCAAATTGAATCTTGGGCAGGGGCATGAAAGCCCAAGCCTACGGTCTTGGAAATCCCAAAATTGATCCTAGACATGTCAAATTTAAACTTGGGAATGTCAATTTGAATCTTGGGCATGGGCATGGAAGCAAAAGCCTACGGTCTTGGGCATCTCAAAAGTGATCCTCGGTATGTCAAATTTAAACTTGGGCATGTCAAATTGAATCATGGGCATGGGTATTAAAGCCCAAGCCTACGGTCTTGGGAATCTCAAAATTGATCCTAGACATGTCAAATTTAAACTTGGCATGTCCAATTGAATCTTGGGCATGGGCATGAAACCAAAAGTCTACGGTCTTGGGCATCTCAAAAATGATCCTAGACATGTCAAATTTAAACTTGGGAACGTAAAATTGAATCTTGGGCAAGGGCATGAAAGCACAAGCCTACGGTCTTGGGAATATCAAAATTGATCCTAGAAATGTCAAATTTAAACTTGGGCATGTAAAATTGAATCTTGGGCATGGGTATGAAAGCACAAGCCTACGGTCTTGGGAATCCCAAAATTGATCCTAGACATGTTAAATTTAAACTTGAGCATGTTAAATTGAATCTTGGGCATGGGCATGAAAGGAAAAGCCTATGGTCATGGGCATCTCAAAAATGATCCTAGACATGTCAAATTTAACCTTGGGAATGTCAAATTGAATCTTGGGCAAGGGCATGAAAGCACAATCCCAGGGTCTTGGGAATCTCAAAATTGATCCTAGACATGTCAAATTTAAACTTGGGCATATCGAATTGAATCTTGGGCATGGGAATGGAAGCACAGGCCTACGGTCTTGGGAATCTCAAAATTGATCCTAGACATGTCAAATTTAGACTTGGGCATGTCAAATTGAATCTTGGGCATGGGCATGAAAGCAAAAGCCTATGGTCTGGGGAATCTCAAAAATGATCCGAGACATGTCAAATTTAAACTTGGGAACGTAAAATTGAATATTGGGCATGGAAGCACAAGCCTATGGTCTTGGGCATCTCAAAAATGATCCTAGACATGTCAAATTTAAACTTGGGCATGTCAAATTGAATTTTGGGCATGGGCATGGAAGCGAAAACCTACGGTCTTGGTCATCTCAAAAATGATCCTAGGCATGTCAAATTTAAATTAGGGCATGTCAAATTGAATCTTGGGCATGGGCATGAAAGCACAAGCCTACGGTCTTCGGAATCTCACAATTGATCCTAGACATGTCAAATTTAAACTTGGGAATGTCCAATTGAATCTTGGTCATGGGCATGAAAGCAAAATCATATGGTCAAGGGCATCTCAAAAATGATCCTAGACATGTCAAATTTAAACTTGGGAATGTCAAATTGAATCTTGGGCAAGGGCATGAAAGCACAAGCCCACGGTCTTGGGAATCTCAAAATTGATCCTAGACATGTCAAATTTAAACTTGGGCATATCGAATTGAATCTTGGGCATGGGAATGGAAGCACAGGCCTACGGTCTTGGGAATCTCAAAATTGATCCTAGACATGTCAAATTTAGACTTGGGCATGTCAAATTGAATCTTGGGCATGGGCATGAAAGCAAAAGCCTATGGTCTGGGGAATCTCAAAAATGATCCGAGACATGTCAAATTTAAACTTGGGAACGTAAAATTGAATCTTGGGCATGGAAGCACAAGCCTATGGTCTTGGGCATCTCAAAAATGATCCTAGACATGTCAAATTTAAACTTGGGCATGTCAAATTGAATTTTGGGCATGGGCATGGAAGCGAAAACCTACGGTCTTGGTCATCTCAAAAATGATCCTAGGCATGTCAAATTTAAATTAGGGCATGTCAAATTGAATCTTGGGCATGGGCATGAAAGCACAAGCCTACGGTCTTCGGAATTTCACAATTGATCCTAGACATGTCAAATTTAAACTTGGGAATGTCCAATTGAATCTTGGTCATGGGCATGAAAGCAAAATCATATGGTCATGGGCATCTCAAAAATGATCCTAGACATGTCAAATTTAAACTTGGGAATGTCAAATTGAATCTTGGGCAAGGGCATGAAAGCACAAGCCCACGGTCTTGGGAATCTCAAAATTGATCCTAGACATGTCAAATTTAAACTTGGGCATATCGAATTGAATCTTGGGCATGGGAATGGAAGCACAGGCCTACGGTCTTGGGAATCTCAAAATTGATCCTAGACATGTCAAATTTCGACTTGGGCATGTCAAATTGAATCTTGGGCATGGGCATGAAAGCAAAAGCCTATGGTCTTGGGAATCTCAAAAATTGATCCTAGACATGTCAAATTTAAACTTGGGCATGTCAAATTGAATCTTGGGCATGGGCATGGAAGCACAAGCCTACGGTCTTGCACATCTCAAAATTGATCATAGACATGTCAAATTTAAACTTGGGCATGTCAAATTGAATCTTGGGCATGGGCATGAAAGCACAAGCCTACGGTCTTGGGCACTTCAAAATTGATCGTAGGCATGTCAAATTTAAACTTGGGCATGTCAAATTGAATCTTGGGCATGGGCATTGAAGCACAAGCCTACGGTCTTGCGCATCTCAAAATTTATCCTAGACATGTCAAATTGAATCTTAGGCATGGGCATGAAAGCAAAATCCTATGTTCTTGGGAATCTCAAAAATTGATCCTAGACATGTCAAATTTAAACTTGGGCATGTCAAATTGAATCTTATGCATGAGTATGAAAGCACAATCCTACGGTCTTGGGCACTTCAAAATTGATCATAGGCATGTCAAATTTAAACATGGGCATGTCAAATTCAATCTTGGGCATGGGGATGAAAGCCCAAGCCTACGGTCTTGGGAATCTCAAAATTGATTTTAGACATGTCAAATTTAAACTTTGGAATGTCAAATTGAATCTTGGGCATGGGCATGGAAGCACAAGCCTGCGGTCTTGGGCATATTAAAAATGATCCTAGACATGTCAAATTTAAACTTGGAAATGTCAAATTGAATCTTGGGCATGGGCATGGAAGCAAAATCCTATGGTCGTGGGCATCTCAAAAATGATCCTATACATGTCAAATTTAAACTTGGGAATGTCAAATTGAATCTTGGGCATGGGCATGGAAGCACAAGCCTACAGTCCTGGGAATCTCAAAATTGATCCTAGACCTGTCAAATTTAAACTTGGGCATGTCAAATTGAATCTTGGGCATGGGCATGAAAGCAAAAGCCTATGGTCTTGGGAATCTCAAAAATGATCCGAGACATGTCAAATTTAAACTTGGGAACGTAAAATTGAAACTTGGGCATGGAAGCACAAGCCTAAGGTCTTGGGAATCTCAAATTTGATACTATACATGTCAAATTTAAACTTGGAAATGTCAAATTGAATCTTGGGCATGGGCACGGAAGCACAAGCCTACGGTATTGGGAATCTCAAAATTGATTCTTGACATGTCAAATTTAAACTTTGGAATGTCAGATTGAATCTTGGGCATGGGCATGGAAGCACAAGCCTACGGTCTTGGGAATATTAATAATGATCCTAGACATGTCTAATTTAAACTTGGGAATGTCAAATTGAATCTTGGGCATGGGAATGGAAGCACAGGCCTACGGTCTTGGGAATCTCAAAATTGATCCTAGACATGTCAAATTTAGACTTGGGCCTGTCAAATTGAATCTTGGGCATGGGCATGAAAGCCAAAGCCTATGGTCTGGGGAATATCAAAAATGATCCGAGACATGTCAAATTTAAACTTGGGAACGTAAAATTGAATCTTGGGCAAGGAAGCACAAGCCTATGGTCTTGGGCATCTCAAAAATGATCCTAGACATGTCAAATTTAAACTTGGGCATGTCAAATTGAATTTTGGGCATGGGCATGGAAGCGAAAACCTACGGCCTTGGTCATCTCAAAAATGATCCTAGGCATGTCAAATTTAAATTAGGGTATGTCAAATTGAATCTTGGGCATGGGCATGAAAGCACAAGCCTACGGTCTTCGGAATCTCACAATTGATCCTAGACATGTCAAATTTAAACTCGGGCATGTCCAATAATCTTGGGCATGGGCATGAAAGCAAAATCATATGGTCATGGGCATCTCAAAAATGATCCTAGACATGTCAAATTTAAACTTGGGAATGTCAAATTGAATCTTGGGCAAGGGCATGAAAGCACAAGCCCACGGTCTTGGGAATCTCAAAATTGATCCTAGACATGTCAAATTTAAACTTGGGCATATCGAATTGAATCTTGGGCATGGGAATGGAAGCACAGGCCTACGGTCTTGGGAATCTCAAAATTGATCCTAGACATGTCAAATTTCGACTTGGGCATGTCAAATTGAATCTTGGGCATGGGCATGAAAGCAAAAGCCTATGGTCTTGGGAATCTCAAAAATTGATCCTAGACATGTCAAATTTAAACTTGGGCATGTCAAATTGAATCTTAGGCATGGGCATGAAAGCACAATCCTACGGTCTTGGGCACTTCAAAATTGATCATAGGCATGTCAAATTTAAACTTGGGCATGTCAAATTGAATCTATGGCTTGTGCATTGAAGCACAAGCCTACGGTCTTGCGCATCTCAAAATTGATCCTAGACATGTCAAATTTAAACTTGGGCATGTCAAATTGAATCTTGGGTAGGGGCATGAAAGCCCAAGCCTACGGTCTTGGAAATCCCAAAATTGATCCTAGACATGTCAAATTTAAACTTGGGAATGTCAATTTGAATCTTGGGCATGGGCATGGAAGCAAAAGCCTACGGTCTTGGGCATCTCAAAAGTGATCCTCGGTATGTCAAATTTAAACTTGGGCATATCAAATTGAATCATGGGCATGGGTATTAAAGCCCAAGCCTACGGTCTTGGGAATCTCAAAATTGATCCTAGACATGTCAAATTTAAACTTGGCATGTCCAATTGAATCTTGGGCATGGGCATGAAACCAAAAGTCTACGGTCTTGGGAATCTCAAAAATGATCCTAGACATGTCAAATTTAAACTTGGGAACGTAAAATTGAATCTTGGGCAAGGGCATGAAAGCACAAGCCTACGGTCTTGGGAATATCAAAATTGATCCTAGAAATGTCAAATTTAAACTTGGGCATGTAAAATTGAATCTTGGTCATGGGTATGAAATCACAAGCCTACGGTCTTGGGAATCCCAAAATTGATCCTAGACATGTTAAATTTAAACTTGAGCATGTTAAATTGAATCTTGGGCATGGGCATGAAAGGAAAAGCCTATGGTCATGGGAATCTCAAAAATGATCCTAGACATGTCAAATTTAAACTTGGGAATGTCAAATTGAATCTTGGGCAAGGGCATGAAAGCACAAGCCCACGGTCTTGGGAATCTCGAAAATTGATCCTAGACATGTCAAATTTAAACTTGGGCATATCGAATTGAATCTTGGGCATGGGAATGGAAGCACAGGCCTACGGTCTTGGGAATCTCAAAATTGATCCTAGACATGTCAAATTGAATCTTGGGCATGGGCATGAAAGCAAAAGCCTATGGTCCTGGGAATCTCAAAAATGATCCGAGACATGTCAAATTTAAACTTGGGAACGTAAAATTGAATCTTGGGCATGGAAGCACAAGCCTATGGTCTTGGGCATCTCAAAAATGATCCTAGACATGTCAAATTTAAACTTGGGCATGTCAAATTGAATTTTGGGCATGGGCATTGAAGCGAAAACCTACGGTCTTGGTCATCTCAAAAATGATCCTAGGCATGTCAAATTTAAATTAGGGCATGTCAAATTGAATCTTGGGCATGGGCATGAAAGCACAAGCCTACGGTCTTCGGAATCTCACAATTGATCCTAGACATGTCAAATTTAAACTTGGGCATGTCCAATTGAATCTTGGGCATGGGCATGAAAGCAAAATCATATGGTCATGGGCATCTCAAAAATGATCCTAGACATGTCAAATTTAAACTTGGGAATGTCAAATTGAATCTTGGGCAAGGGCATGAAAGCACAAGCCCACGGTCTTGGGAATCTCAAAATTGATCCTAGACATGTTAAATTTAAACTTGGGCATATCGAATTGAATCTTGGGCATGGGAATGGAAGCACAGGCCTACGGTCTTGGGAATCTCAAAATTGATCCTAGACATGTCAAATTTAGACTTGGGCATGTCAAATTGAATCTTGGGCATGGGCATGAAAGCAAAAGCCTATGGTCTTGGGAATCTCAAAAATTGATCCTAGACATGTCAAATTTAAACTTGGGCATGTCAAATTGAATCTTAGGCATGGGCATGAAAGCATAATCCTACGGTCTTGGGCACTTCAAAATTGATCATAGGCATGTCAAATTTAAACTTTGGCATGTCAAATTGAATCTTGGGCATGGGCATGGAAGCACAAGCCTACGGTCTTGCACATCTCAAAATTGATCATAGACATGTCAAATTTAAACTTGGGCATGTCAAATTGAATCTTGGGCATGGGCATGAAAGCACAAGCCTACGGTCTTGGGCACTTCAAAATTGATCGTAGGCATGTCAAATTTAAACTTGGGCATGTCAAATTGAATCTTCGGCATGGGAATTGAAGCACAAGCCTACGGTCTTACGCATCTCAAAATTTATCCTAGACATGTCAAATTTAGACTTGGGCATGTCAAATTGAATCTTGGGCATGGGCATCAAAGCAAAAGCCTATGTTCTTGGGAATCTCAAAAATTGATCCTAGACATGTCAAATTTAAACTTGGGCATGTCAAATTGAATCTTAGGCATGAGCATGAAAGCACAATCCTACGGTCTTGGGCACTTCAAAATTGATCATAGGCATGTCAAATTTAAACTTGGGCATGTCAAATTCAATCTTGGGCATGGGGATGAAAGCCCAAGCCTACGGTCTTGGGAATCTCAAAATTGATTTTAGACATGTCAAATTTAAACTTTGGAATGTCAAATTGAATCTTGGGCATGGGCATGGAAGCACAAGCCTACGGTCTTGGGCATATTAAAAATGATCCTAGACATGTCTAATTTAAACTTGGGAATGTCAAATTGAATCTTGGGCATGGGCATGGAAGCAAAATCCTATGGTCGTGGGCATCTCAAAAATGATCCTATACATGTCAAATTTAAACCTGGGAATGTCAAATTGAATCTTGGGCATGGGCATGGAAGCACAAGCCTACAGTCCTGGGAATCTCAAAATTGATCCTAGACATGTCAAATTTAAACTTGGGCATGTCAAATTGAATCTTGGGCATGGGCATGAAAGCAAAAGCCTATGGTCTTGGGAATCTCAAAAATGATCCGAGACATGTCAAATTTAAACTTGGGAACGTAAAATTGAATCTTGGGCATGGGCATGAAAGCACAAGCCTATGGTCTTGGGAATCCCAAAATTGATCCTAGACATGTCAAATTTAAACTTGGGAATGTCAAATTGAATCTTGGGCATGGGCATGGAAGAACAGGCCTACGGTCTTGGGCATCTCAAAAATGATCCTAGACATGTCAAATTTAAACTTGGGCATGTCAAATTAAATCTTGGGCATGGGCATGAAATCCCAAGCCTACGGTCTTGGAAATCCCTTGATCCGAGACATGTCAAATTTAAACTTGGGCATGTCAAATTGAATCTTGGGCATGGTAATAGAAGCACAAGCCTACGGTCTTGGGAATCTCAAAATTGATCCTAGACATGTCAAATTTAAACTTGGGCATGTGCAATTGAAACATGGGCATGGGAATTAAAGCACAAGCCTACGGTCTTGTAAATCTCAAAATTGATCCTAGACATGTCAAATTTAAACTAGGGCATGTTAAATTGAATCTTGGGCATGGGAATGAAAGCACAAGCCTACGGTCTTGGAAATTTCAAAATTGATCCTAGACATGTCAAATTGAATCTTGGGGATAGGCAAGGAAGCAAAAGCATACGGTCTTGGGCACCTAAAAAAATGATCATAGGCATGTCAAATTTAAACTTGGGCATGTCAAATTGAATCTTGGGCATGGGAATGAAAGCCCAAGCCTACAGTCTTTGACACTTTAAAATTCATCATAGGCATGTAAAATTTAAACTTGGGCATGTCAAATTGAATCTTTGGCATGGGCATGAAATCCCAAGCCTACGGTCTTTGGAATCTCAAAATTTATTCTAGACATGTCCAATTTAAACTTGGGAATGTCAAATTGAATCTTGGGCATGGGCATGGAAGCACAAGCCTACGGTCTTAGGCATATTAAAAATGATCTTAGACATGTCTAATTTAAACTTGGAAATGTCAAATTGAATCTTGGGCATGGGCATGGAAGCACAATCCTACGGTCTTGGGCATCTCAAAAATGATCCTAGACATGTCAAATTTAAACTTGGGAATGTCAAATTGAATCTTGGGCATGGGCATGGAAGCACAAGCCTACGGTCTTGGCAATCTCAAAATTGATCCTAGACATGTCAAATCTAAACTTGGGCATGTCAAATTGAATCTTGGGCATGGTCATGAAAGCAAAAGCCTATGGTCTTGGGCATCTCAAAAATGATCCGAGACATGTCAAATTTAAACTTGGGAACGTAAAATTGAATCTTGGACATGGAAGCACAAGCCTAAGGTCTTGGGAATCTCAAATTTGATCCTATACATGTCAAATTTAAAATTGGGAATGTCAAATTGAATCTTGGGCATGGGCATGGAAGCACAAGCCTACGGTCTTGGGAATCTCAAAATTGATTCTAGACATGTCAAATTTAAACTTAGGAATGTCAAATTAAATCTTGGGCATGGAAGCACAAGCCTACGGTCTTGGGCATCTCAAAAATGATCCTAGACATGTCAAATTTAAACTTGGGAATGTCAAATTAAATCTTGGGCATGGGCATGGAAGCACAAGCCTACGGTCTTGGCAATCTCAAAATTGATCCTAGACCTGTCAAATTTAAACTTGGGAATGTCAAATTGAATCTTGGGCATGGGCATGAAAGCAAAAGCCTACGGTCTTGGGCATCTCAAAAATGATCCTCGGCATGTAAAATTGAATCTTGGGAATGGGCATGAAAGCACAAGACTACGGTCTTGGGAATCTGAAAATTGATCCTAGACATGTCAAATTGAATCTTGGGCATGGGCATGAAAGCAAATCCTATGGTCTTGGGCATCTCAAAATTGATCCTAGACATGTCAAGTTTAAACTTGGGAACGTAAAATTGAATCTTGGGAAAGGGCATGAAAGCACAAGCCTACGGTCTTGGGAATCCCAAAATTGATCCTAGACATGTCAAATTAAAAATTGGGCATGTCAAATTGAATCTTGGGCATGGGCATGGAAGCAAAAGCCTGTGGTCTTGGGAATCTCAAAAATGATCCTAGATATGTTAAATTTAAACTTGGGCATGTCAAATTGAATCTTGGGAATGGGCATGAAAGCACAAGCCTACGGTCTTGGGCACTTCAAAATTGATCATAGGCATGTCAAATTTAAACTTGGGCATTTCAAATTAAATCTTAGTCATGGGCATGAAAGCCCAAGCCTACGGTCTTGGGAATCTCAAAATTGATGTTAGACATGTCAAATTTAAACTTGGGAATGTCAAATTTAATCTTGGGCATGGGCATGGAAGCACAAGCCTACGGTCTTGGGCATCTCAAAAATGATCGTAGACATGTCAAATTTAAAGTTAGGAATGTCAAATTTAAACTTGGGAATGTCAAATTGAATCTTGGGCATGGGAATGAAAGCCACAGCCTAAGGTCTTGGGAATCTCAAAATTGATCCTAGACATGTCAAATTTAAATTTGGGAATGTCAAATTGAATCTTGGGCATGGGCATGGAAGCACAAGCCTACGGTCTTGGGAATCTCAAAATTGATCCTAGAAATGTCAAATTTAAACTTGGGCATGTCAAATTGAATCTTGGGCATGGGCATGAAAGCAAAAGCCTGTGGTTTTGGGCATCTCAAAAATGATCCTAGACATGTCAAATTTAAACTTGGGCATGTCAAATTTAATCTTGGGAATGGGCATGAAAGCACAAGCCTACGGTCTTGGACACTTCAAAATTGATCATAGTCATGTCAAATTTAAACTTGGGCGTGTCAAATTGAATCTTGGGCATGGGAATGGAAGCACAATCCTACGGTCTTGTGCATATCAAAATTGATCCAAGACATGTCAAATTTAAACTTGGGAATGTCAAATTGAATCATGGGCATGAGCATGAAAGCACAAGCTAACGGTCTTGGGCACTTCAAAATTGATCATAGGCATGTCAAATTTAAACTTGGGAATTTCAAATTAAATCTTGGTCATGGGCATGAAATCCCAAGCCTACGGTCTTGGGAATCTCAAAATTGATCTTAGACATGTCAAATTTAAACTTGGGAATGTCAAATTTAATCTTGGGCATGGGCATGGAAGCACAAGCCTACGGTCTTGCGCATCTCAAAAATGATCCTAGACATGTCAAATTTAAAGTTAGGAATGTCAAATTTAAACTAGGGCATGTCAAATTGAATCTTGGGCATGGGCATGAAAACCACAGCCTAAGGTCTTGGGAATCTCAAAATTGATCCTAGACATGTCAAATTTAAATTTCGGAATGTCAAATTGAATCTTAGGCATGGGCATGGAAGCACAAGCCTACGGTCTTGGGAATCTCAAAATTGATCCTAGAAATGTCAAATTTAAACTTGGGCATGTCAAATTGAATCTTGGGCATGGGCATGAAAGCAAAAGCCTATGGTTTTGGGCATCTCAAAAATGATCCTAGACATGTCAAATTTAAACTTGGGAACGTAAAATTGAATCTTGGGCATGGGCTTGAAAGCACAAGCCTACGATTTTGGGAATCTCAAAATTAATTCTAGACATGTCAAATATAAACTTGGGAATGTCAAATTGAATCTTGGGCATAGGCATGGAAGCACAAGCCTACCGTCTTGGGCATCTCAAAAATGATCCTAGACATGTCAAATTTAAACTTGGGCATGTCAAATTAAATCTTGGGCATGGGCATGGAAGCAAAAGCCTACGGTCTTGGGCATCTCAAAAATGATCCTAGACATGTCAAATTTAAATTTGGGCATGTCAAATTGAATCTTGGGCATGGGCATGAAAGCACAAGTCTACGGTCTTGGGAATCTCAAAATTGATCCTAGACATGTAAAATTTAAACTTGGGAATGTCCAATTGAATCTTGGGCATGGGCATGAAAGCAAAAGCCTATGGTCTTGGGCATCTCAAAAATGAACCTAGACATGTCAAATTTAAACTTGGGAACGTAAAATTGAATCTTGGGAAAGGGCATGAAAGCACAAGCCTACGGTCTTGGGAATCTCAAAATTGATCATAGACATGTCAAATTTAAAATTGGGATGTAAAATTGAATCTTGGGCATGGGCATGAAAGCACAAGCCTACGGTCTTGGGAATCCCAAAATTGATCCTAGACATGTCAAATTTAAACTTGGGAATGTCAAATTGAATCTTGGGCATGGGCATGGAAGAACAAGCCTACGATCTTGGGCATCTCAAAAATGATCCTAGACATGTCAAATTTAAACTTGGGCATGTCTAATTAAATCTTGGGCATGGGCATGAAAGCCCAAGCCTACGGTCTTGGAAATCCCTTGATCCTAGACATGTCAAATTTAAACTTGGGCATGTCAAATTGAATCTTGGGCATGGTCATAGAAGCACAAGCCTACGGTCTTGGGAATCTCAAAATTGATCCTAGACATGTCAAATTTAAACTTGGGCATGTGCAATTGAATCATGGGCATGGGAATGAAAGCACAAGCCTACGGTCTTGGAAATCTCAAAATTGATCCTAGACATGTCAAATTTAAACTTGGGCATGTAAAATTGAATCTTGGGCATGGGAATGAAAGCACAAGCCTACGGTCTTGGAAATCTCAAAATTTATCCTAGACATGTCAAATTGAATCTTGGGCATGGGCAAGGAAGCAAAAGCCTACGGTCTTGGGCACCTAAAAAATGATCATAGGCATGTCAAATTTAAACTCGGGCATGTCAAATTGAATCTTGGGCATGGGCATGAAAGCCCAAGCCTACGGTCTTGGACACTTCAAAATTCATCATAGGCATGTAAAATTTAAACTTGGGCATGTCAAATTGAATCTTGGGCATGGGCATGAAAGCCCAAGCCTACGGTCTTTGGAATCTCAAAATTAATTCTAGACATGTCCAATTTAAACTTGGGAATGTCAAATTGAATCTTGGGCATGGGCATGGAAGCACAAGCCTACGGTCTTGGGCATATTAAAAATGATCCTAGACATGTCTAATTTAAACTTGGGAATGTCAAATTGAATCTTGGGCATGGGAATGGAAGCACAATCCTATGGTCTTGGGAATCTCAAAAATGATCCTAGACATGTCAAATTTAAACTTGGGAATGTCAAATTGAATCTTGGGCATGGGCATGGAAGCACAAGCCTACGGTCTTGGGAATCTCAAAATTGATCCTGAGTACATTCCTAGATAAGGTGGCAGATCCAGATGAAAGGCATTATCACCAATTTGATCGAGAATACGAAATGGTCCGTACCTCAATGGCTTTAATTTCTTACCTTCTCCCTTCAGTCGTTCCTTACCTAACTTTAACCATACCAAGTCACCAACACCGAAATTACAAGTCACAAGATGCTTGTCATGCTTTGCTTTGTATTTGGATTGTGACTTCTTTAATTGTGCTTCAACACTCGCATGAATCTGAGGTATCTTCTCCAAGAACTTTTGCGCCTTTTGTCGTTCACTTCCTTCCTTCCCCCCATTGAGGTGTCACTAGAAAATACTATATCGAAAGGACTAGGTGGTAAGTAACCATAGCACGTCTCGAAAGGAGATTTCCCCGAAGAACTGTGAACTACTTTATTGAAAGCAAACTTTAGATACGGTAAACTCTCATCCCAAGTTTTAGGATGCTTATAATTATATCCCCTTAACATGTGAACCATAGTCATGTTGACCACTTCTATTTGTCTGTCTGTTTGTGGATGAAAAGTTGTACTCTTCTTCAACCTAGTGTCCATCATCTTCCATAAAAAATCCCAAAAGTGACTAAGGAACCGACTATCCCTATCAGAAATAATCGAAGTAGGTAAACCAAAATGCTTCCACACGTGCTCAAAGAAGAGATTTGCTGCACCGGCTCCCGTTACCGTCTTTGTACATGGAATTAATGCAATCATCTTGATGAATCGGTCGACCAAAACGAACAAGTAGTCATGACCAGACTTGGTCTTCGGTAACCCACCAAGAAAATCCATATAAATACTCTCCCAAGGCCTTGATGGTACTGGTAATAGTAGATATAACCCACATTTTCTGTTGGAAGGTTTAGATGTGCTACACAACTTACACCCCCTAACTAACTTAGCTACATCATCTTGCATCTTTGGACAAAATACATAACGACGAAGGTTAAGAAGAGTCTTATTCATCCCAAAGTGTCCAGCAACTCGAGATGTGTGTGCCTCTCTTAACCATTGTAAACGATCTCCATCTTCTGGAATGCATAGTAATTGACCCTTGTATAACAATCCATCTCGGAGTTCATATTCGCTTTTCAAACCACTCTTCACACCTTCTTGAATTGTTTGCTGGATGCGTATGACTCTGCATACTCTTGAGGAACAATTGGCTGAATTCTCATGGCCACCAGTAATGCTCGAACTGGAGGTCGAGATAACATATCTGCCAAATTTTTTTTTACTCCCTTCTTGTACCTAATGAGAATATTGAAAGCCATTAAGTAAGACATCTACTTCATATGCCGGGCTTGTTGTAGTTTCGTCTGTGCATGTAGATACTCCAACGGTTTGTGATCTGAATGTACAACTACTTCTTTGCTTAAGAGATACACTCACCAATGCTTGATACATTGGTATAAAGCGTAAAATTATTCGTCATAAGGTGCATAGTTCTTAATAGCACCTGAGAACAATTCTGAATGGTACTCCACTGGTTTCCCATCCTGCAACAACACTCCTCCTAATGCATAGTTAGAAGCGTCGGTCTCAACTTCCAAAGTACGCTGTAAGTTAGGCAATGCCAACACCGGTGCTTCTGAAATCTTCCTTTTTAGTAACTGAAAAGCGTCTTCATGGGTTTGCTGCCATCCAAACTTTTCCTTAGCTCCCGTAAAACCATGTAATGGTCCTGCAATAGTCGAAAAATGCCGGATAAACTTACGCAAGTATGTGCAAGCCCCTAAGAAACTCTTGATTTCAGTTACAGTACTAGGTCTAGGCCACTTAGTGATCACTTCGACCTTCCTTGGATCGATCTTTCGTTGTCCATCACCAACAATGAATCCAAGGTACACCAACTCCTCCTTCCCAAACTCACAGTTCTTTACGTTCAACTTCAGCTGGCCTTCATATAACACTTTAAACACCTTTTCAACATGAATAAGATTCTCTTCCCAAGTTCTGTTGTATATAAGGATATCATCCAGATAAAAAATGACAAAATCTTTTATAAAAGCCCGTAACAAATCATTCATCAAACGCATAAACGTCGCTGGAGCATTACACAAACCAAAAGGCATCACCAACTATTCAAACAAGCCTTGTTTGGTCTTGAAAGCAGTTTTTCATGTATCATCTTCTCGAACTCTCACTTGATGGTATCCAAATTTGAAATCTAACTTTGTGAAGACTCAAGCTTTTTCCAAATGATCCATCATGTCGTCTATCCTAGGTAGAGGGTAACGATTCTTGATCGTGATCTTGTTCAATGCTTTATAATCAATACACATACGCCATCCTATATCTTTCTTTGGTACCAACAATACCGCTGATCCACAAGGTGAAGCACTTGGCACTATCATTCCTAATTCTAGGAGTTCTTGGACTTGTTTCTTGATATCATCAGTTTGCTCTATGGACGTGCGATAAAGGCCTATATTAGGAAGAGAACTCTCTCCGGTCAACATAATTTCATGCTCCAGACTCCTCTTTGGCGGTAACCCCGTGATATCAGAAAATAAATCCTTGTATCTCAACTTCAACCTTTCTAGGTCGACTTCTTGTTGTGCAGTCAAGGATGCCAAACAAACTCTACTCGGCTTCTCCTCAAGAGAACGGATCACAAGGAGAATGAACTTTGTGCTAGCATTCACCAACCGTTTAGCATGAGTGGATGTAATTAAGCTTTCTCCTTCTAGAGGAGAATCTATAGCCCGAATCACAAAACTTTCTCCATCTTTGGTAAAGGTATATTTTTGTCCCCTCTTGTGTAGAGTTGCATCTCTATCCCATAGATAAGGACTACCTAATACTACCTGACAAACATCCAAAGGAACTACGTCACATGTAACTTCGTCAATATATGACTCATCTAGAGCAAATTTGAACGTGCACTGATGTGAAACTTGTAAGCCCCCTTCCTTTTGAAGCCATCCTAAAGGGTATGGTTTAGGATGTTTGATAGTCTTCAGTCCTAACCTATGCACCAAAGAATGTGAAATTAAATTCTTCTGACTTCCCAGATCAATAACAGCATCAACTAGTAATGTTTTGACTTGCATCTTCACTGTGAAGAGTCGCTCCCTAAGATCATCCCTTGAAGGTGTTTATTTTTCCCCTGTCATAAGAGAGAGCTTTGAATTGGGTTCCGTTAGTCCGTGGACTTCTTTTGGAGTTTTAGCGACTAGTGCTGCCTTCTTGGCTTCTTTCCTATGCAACCCTTTAGGCTTTAGATGAGGGTTCTTAACCCAATACTTGTCGATAACGTGACCTGTTTGTTGGAAATGGGTGCAAGTCAAACCTTGCTTGTCACTAAACTTCCCTTATTCTTTGATCCTTTCACCCCCTTTTACAGTGGTACCTCCAGATTTCGCCTTAGTATTCCCCTTTGAATCAGATTTCTTAATCCTGCCTTCAATGGCATTAGATTTTATACTTGCTTCGGAGATAAAATACACCGAAAACATCTTCAACTCCTTCCGTATATACTCATGTAAGCCTGAAATATATTTCATAAATATAACATAATCTCCCAAGTCTAAATCCAAAATCATAGCTTGATTCTGAAATTCTGAAGTATATTCTTGCACGGTTTGGTTGTAAGTCTGCTTCAAGTTGTACCACTTGAACCATCTTTCCTCAAGGTAGCCAACTGGATAAAACTGTTTCCTTACAACTTCCTTGAATCTTCTCCACGACAATACTCCTTTACCTAGGTTTTGTCTTTGATAAGCTTTCCACCAGGTTAGAGCATGCTTTTATAGCTTCAATGCCGCGAAAGCAATCTTTTCCTTTGAACCATATTCAAAGAAAGAAAAATACATCTCTAGACGTTCAATCCAATCATCCAATTTTTCTACATCGACACTCCCATCGTAAAGTGGAATATCAACACGAAAATCAATTTTCAGATTCTTACCATGAGGTTTAGTTGATGTAGGACTTTTAAGAAACTCACTTTTCTTCATCCTCATCTTCTTCCTCTTCTTCTTCTTCTGAATCGTCTTCTTCCGATTCATCTTTTTCCGAAGCTTCAGGTGAAGGTGTAATCTTTTTCTCCATCTTCGGCTTTGGTGTATGAGAACGAATACATTCAGTCAATTCTTCAAAGGTGGTTTTAATCGACTTCATGTCTATTTTTAGCATAGCCACCTTTTCTTCCATAATTTGTGGTTCACTATGCTTGGGTTCATCATCATACTTTGTCATCTTTGATCCCCTTGTTCTCCTAACGTCTTCTAACTTCTCGAGTACCTCACCAAGCTTTATGTAGAGAGATCTAGTGAAAACCATAAACCACAGGGATTTACCCTAAAAACTAACCTCGCTCGTGATGCCAAACTTGATACGTTTACCTTGGTAGCTATCACTATAAAGGCGGAATTCAGTATAATAATATACAAGAAACTTAGAAGAACACAGAACACAAGTAGTGATTCGAATAAATATATCTTCTCTAGATTATGAACAAGAAAACGATTACAATTCTCCCTTTGTTACGCTCACAATCTCTCTAAACAGTAGTTAACCCTAAACTGTTTGCTAAGCTTGATTTTACAATAATTAATTGTCTCACAAACTGCTCTAGGTTTTCTATATGTTTAGTTAACAACCAAACCTCTCTATTTATATACTTTATCGTACTCATCCGACTAGGTCTTCTGTTAGGAATCTATTTCCTAAACTAAGAGTGTTGCATAAAAAAAGCTTTTTCCTAACTAGGAATTCTGCTTAAACAAGGATTCCTTCCTAGAATAGGATTCTTCCCTCAACTTAGCTTGAGGTTAACTAAGTAACACTCAATCACAACTCATGGGTTTACGGTTCTACCAAAATAAGTTTCGGTTCTACCTCCATGTGAGTACTGTGCATAGTTACACTAGTTTACCAAAGATACGGCTGACTAGGTACTAGGATCGGTTCCCAACATATATTTGATATCTAACTTGTATACACTGCACATGTCCATAAGATCGGTTCCCTCTTCCCAAAAATGTGTTGCACATGTTCATAGGATCGGTTCCCCTTTCTTCCATAAACCTTGTTGTACCTCATACAAGGATCGGTTTCCCTTGTGATGCATTGCACCTCTTACTAGGATCGGTTCCCCTTCTCCCAGTAATAAGTTCAGACACTCACAACCCAATCATACCCCAGGTGATTACTTAAGATCGGTTTCACTAATAAAAGTCATACCAATACATAAGTCAGGCCTCATGTGAATAGTTTTACCAAGAACACAAACAAGTCATGAGCGGTTATACTAATCACACATATTGGTCGTTCATAAGATATGAAATGAAGAACATCCCCAATAATGCATGGCGATTTCCTTTTCGATTCACAACACATATCATGAACTTACTTCCTTAGAACACATGTAAACATTGTTCCCTAGGATGAAATCCTCGCCTCATACCCATACATAATCACAATAGCATTCATACGATTATGTTGATGTCTTATATACAAAGTTTAATGGTTAAGAAAGAAACTTCATATTGTATTCCTTAATACTATGTCTATCTAGAGTGTTCATGCTTCGCAGTTTTATGTTTTCAATATGCATGACTTGAAAGATATGTTAGGGAATGAAACAGTTCAAGTCAAATATCACTAACCTCAAGTGGAAGGATGATGTTGTGTTTGTAGCTCCATTCTTCTTCACTTCTTCAAGTCTTCACAATACTTGTAATGTCTCACCCAAATACTTTCAAGCTAACCTATACGAAGTTGACTCTAGTATATTTAAATCAAACAAATCTTAAATGAGTTTTGGTTCACTAAAATATGACAACCAAACTTGACATACCAACGCCTGGTGGGTTCAACCGAGCAATGCTCTAACAATCTCCCCCTTTTTCAATTTTAGTGACAAAACTGTTACAATCATATAGATAAATACATTACAAGAATTCATTACACATACGCTTGATTCCCGAATCCAATAGCACATAACTTGCATTCATTCAATCCTTAAAATGCAGCAGCTGCAATATAATAACAAAGCTCATACTCCCCCTAAAGGTGAGATAAGTAGATTTTCAATCTGCACGTCTTTGTTATCCCAATCATATGATATGTTACTCCCCCTTAGTCTGTGCTTTTCCTCATTCGTTAGATAAACGTTCAAGCACCATTGTCCTCTTCCCTAGTGACACCAATCAACCATAAAATTGATACCATCATCACTTGTTTACTCCATATATTTCTCACCCTTTTTGTCACAAAAATGACAAAGAAAAGAAAAAATAAAAGAAAACACGAAAATGATCTTAAAAATCGCAAAAATAGACTTGCAACCTGTTGAGTCAAGCACGAGGGTTCCACATACCATTTTTGATTTTTTTTTGTTAAGTCCGTAAATATATAGATGAATATCAAAAGGAAGCAACACAAATAGTTTTGGGGAAAGAACCCCTAAAGAAAAAACACACTAAAATAACACATTATTTTAATCTAAAATAAGATACATTATTATATTCCAACATTCTTAAGAAGTAGGGTCTTTCGTCATAAGTCAAACCCCTCCCATTCCGAAGGAGGCAACCTCTTTTAGCCATCTTGTCTGCCGAGAAATTAGCTTCCCGGTAGGTGTGCACAAAGCGAATCGTTTCATACTCGTTAGAAATCTTCCTCCATCTTTCCCTGGCAAACCAAGGAATGTTACCGTTTTGAAAAGCCCAAATTGTACTCAAAGAGTCTGAGCGGACCACCACCTTACTAACATTCCTGTTTAGAGCCCATTCCAGGCCCACTATAACTGCATACACCTCTGCCAGAAAGTTATTTGTTGTGCCCAGACCAATGCTCATAGCTGTCACAAAGTTGCTTTCATGATCTCGAATAACCACACCTGCTCCCGCAATTCCCGGGTTTCCCTTCGCCGCACCGTCGCAACAGAGAAGAAGCTCTCCCCTCATAGGTGGCTCCCAAGTGCAAAGAACTGGCCGCACTGATTTCACTTGACGATGGCCTACTCGGAAGCAGTTCAAAATCATCAGGTCAGCTGTAGTATTGTGCATAAAGCTTTTCAACCGAGCAGCGTATTCATTAATCAACCGAAAGATTCTACATTTCATGAAATGTGGACTGACTGCGGCGTTGTTGAAGCAGGCCAAGTTTCTTGTATTCCACAATTCCGAGCGAATAACTAGAATGGTTAGAATCCATAAGTCTTTAACCATTCTACTCCTACCTTTTGCAGCTTTATAACAAGCAACCAGATCATAGTTCAGCTGAATATTGAACAAACCTGAAGCCCACAACCACATTTGGGAAGCAATACTGCAATTCCAGAGAATGTGTTCTATAAAGTAATATGAAAAATGAAAAATGATATGATAACCATTCTACTTCTATAAAGTAATATGATAACCAATATGAAAAATGAAACTATAAAGTAATTACTTTTTGATATGTTATCATGGAAATAATTTCCCGAAGCAATTTTCCCAACTAGTTTAGAAAACCAAAAATCAACTAAGCAACTTAGTTCCTTTGCTAAAGCGATAGTATAAATACAACCGCTTCATTTGATAAGACCAAAACAAAGATAAACTCCATTTTTCTCATCAGGTTCTAATTATCCATATAACTTAGACCTTTAGATTTCAAACAAGCCAAATACTAGGTTAGTTAACCAACATTTCCTTGTTTAGGCTTTCGGCTAGACTTGAATAGCCGAAACCTCCACTTTGATAAGTCTAACTAAGATCAGAATTAACTTAGTTTATCTTATCTGGAATCGAATTGGACTAAACAACTCATCCCGTCAACATATTTATTCGTTAAGCCATAAATAATTCATACAAACCAATAAATCAACTTGCATAATTATTCACCTCAACCGGATACAATAGAAACAACATATATATCAAGGTTTCACTATTGCACAGAAATTTTGTAAGCCTAAACAATTGATACTACATAATAAAGCAAAATAACAATTATTTTACTAAACTAGAAGCAATTGAATTAACATAAACATTAAAGCACCGCAATTGCACCAAATTTTGTAAGCCTAAACGATTGATATCACACAACAAAGCAAGATAAAAATAGTTTTACTTAACCGGAAAAAATTGAATCACACAAACATCCGCAGATACATAATGGAATAAACAAATCAATTGTACCAACTATTTCGTTTAAGAAAAAGCAGTATATATATCAAATAAAAATAGGTTTTTCTTAAAACAGGAAAACAATTAACTAACACGATTGTTACCTCAATTTCGCATCCAACTTCTCCAAATATGATCGCATCGTTTTCTTCTTCCGGGAGAATTGATATCAAAATACCATTATGTTGTCATTCTCATGCCAAAAAAAAAGAATAACAAAAACCAACCTTTACAAGAGAAAGGTTGAAAATCAGTTTTAACAATTGCAAGCAAAATTTGAAAACCGTCGAAACACATATGCTTTTATGCTAAATCAAAACCGATTCAACATATTGTGACTTTTTCACATATTGTTTCTACAGGAACCCCTCATGATCCTTTGATAAAGCCTACCAACATGGGCTAGAACTTAATCCTACTAAATCAAAAAGTCACCCAACCCATAAGGGTTCACAACATATTATGAGATTGAATATCAAGGTAGTAAAACTGAAATCAAACATCTCATACACATACATAGCAAATAAAATAAAGCATTAAAGTACCGGCTATGTAAATCAAAAACTATCACATAAAAATTATAAATCAAATAACTTTATTCATAATACTAAGATAGTTTTATTTATATGCAAAAACTGAAATAACTCAACAATTTAAGGTTTATTCTTATTATTCAAAAAGTGACATAAACTCAACCTTCATTTGTTTACCCATTGAGAGTTTTTTGACATTTTTCTTCTATTTTTGATTCAATATTCCAGAACTCGGATTCAATGTTTAGAATTCCTTTATGAGTTTCTGGATTATTTCTGGCAGCAAATGCCATCTGTTTTTGAAAACAGACAAGTTGTTTACCAATCTTTTCAAGCTGAATACCAATAGACTTCTTGGAAAACTTAGATGAAATCATTTCAACCACATTCTTGGAGCCGTGTCCTCCTATCATTTGGCTCATAACCTTATCAGTTACAGTACTGATCCTTTTCATATCAGTAAAGTTATCTTCCCAAGTATTTTCACATATTCTGGTGATTATACACGGAAAACCGAGATGCCTTCCAAAAGACGAGATAGAATATGATATATTTATCATCTGACTGACAATTATCCCACGGATATCTATCTGGGAGTCTTCTTTTAACAAAAAATAGACAAATTCAGCAAACGATTTGTCCCATACTGACTTGTCTCTTGTACTTGCAAAAATGGTTGCTAGTGCAAGTTTTCCAAATACCCTCAGATGAAAGGGTATATCCTTTGTTGGTAATCTATCACTTTCCCAAGTAGCCTTCTTTCCAATGATGCACATTGAAATGTTATCGTGTTCAATTTCAACTCCAGTAATCAAGTGACTACATTCCACATTGTACTTAATAGCCTTTGTGTAGATGGTGGATTTTCGACAAAGGCTAAAATCGTAAACCCATAATTACACGAACCTCTGACTCAGCAATCATGCGTGAATATGGAGACACGGGTCTCTCATTGAATCCTCTGATGGAGAATACTTTCTCTCGGAGTGCATATAGATATGTAGTCTCACAGCCGGACAACGGCATATCTCATGAGTACTGAATACTTCAGTCATTATTTCTATCACGGGATGAACAACTCCCGAACAACTTGCTTTGCTAGTATAATGTCATAAATTAATCATTCCTAAATTCTTGGATACATCCGCAGAATTTCTAAAAATATTCAAATATTTTCGCAGATATCTCATTACGCAAACCATGGTTCTTCCCAGCAGAAGTCCATGAATTTGTAATAAATATTGGACGCACGGGCATCAGAGCTACCGCTTTGAGCAATCCTTGTCTTAAACTTAAATTCTTGGATTCATCCGTTAATTGCTGAAAATATTTAAATATTTTCGCAGATATTTCATTACGCAAACCATGGTTCTTCCCAGTGAAGTCCATGGATTAGTAATAAATATTGGACGCACGGCATCGAGCTACCGCTCGAGCAAGCCCTGTCTTAAACTTAAATTCTTGGATTCATCCGCAGAATTGCTGAAAATATTCAAATATTTTTGCAGATATTTCATTACGCAAACCATGGTTCTTCCTAGCAGAAGTCCATGGATTAGTAATAAATATTGGACGCACGGGCATCAGAGATACTGCCTGAGAAAGCCCTGCCTTAAACTTAAATTCTTGGATTCATCTGCAGAATTGCTGAAAATATTCAAATATTTTCGCAGATATTTCATTACGCAAACCATGGTTCTTCCCAGCAGAAGTCCATGGATTAGTAATAAATATTGGACGAACGGGCACCAGATCTACCGCCTGAGCAAGCCCTGTCTTAAACTTAAATTCTTGGATTCATCCGCAGAATTTCGAAAATATTCAAATATTTTCGCAAATATTTCATTACGCAAACCATGGTTCCTCCCGAGAAGTCCATGGATTAGTAATAAATATTGACGACGGCATCGTGGCTACCTTTGATCAAGCCCTGTCTCAAATGGTGCAATTGTATTCAACAATGATACATTAACAACCACCACACGAGCGAGTATTTCAAAATACGATGAAACGATGAACCTATGCAAAATAGGACGAAAAATAACAAATAAATAAAAATTGACCAAGGCGCTGGGAGCATGGACCCACTGACCGGCCGACCGTGCCGTGGTCAATCCCACACCCGATCTCATATTTTTATCATATTTTTGTTGTTTTCTCTGAGTTTATGAAAACCTTTCATTTGAACGAATATCCTTTGTTTTGAGGAAACTCCTCAGTTTCATGGTGCTTCCTTCGCGCGGAGGAAATAATATAAAATTAGGGAAAAACGTGATAGGGCGTGACCATTGGACAGCCGGCCATGCCTTGGTCCCAGCCGGCCCACATCTCATGATTCCTCATTATTTTATTATTATTTCCCTAATTTCATGAAAACTCCCTAATCTCATGATATTTCCTTCGTCCCATGAAAAATAATAAAAATTAGGGAACTCGTGTGCACGAGCCATGGTTGGTCGGCCAAACCCTAGATGGCTCGCACGTCCTACTCTTTTATTAGCATATTTTTCATGTTTTCATAATCCCATGGAAATTCCTTGATTTCATGATATTTCCTTCAAATTATGAAAATTCCTTCAAATCATGAAATAATGCATAAAATAGGGAAAACGCACGGGACCGGGCCCACACGCTCACACGTCCCTTATTTTTATTGTTTATGATTTTTATGTTTCCTTCGTCTCATGGAAACTCATTTATTTCAGCAAAACTCCTTTGTTTTGTCATATTAGGAAAAATGTTAAGGGACCGGCTCCTTTGATTTTTCCTGAGTTTTACTCTCTGGCTGTATTCATCTACCGAAAGAGCTTAAAACCTAAATATTCCCGCGTTGGGATATAGGAAATTCTTTTCCGTACGTAATGGAGGGGCGGACCAGAAAAATACGAGTCCATATGAGAAATCTATGTTGATTCTACCAAAGGACGCTGATTAGGGTTTCAACCAATCTAGGAATGCTCAAACGATCAACATTTGATCCCGTGACCACCCAGGGCCGGTTTCATGACCTCTTGGTCGGTCCCTCACCTCTTCATAATTCCTTCACTTTTCATTATTTTCCTTCATCCGATGAAGTTTTGACGGTTTTATCAGAAAACCTTAATTTTGTCATATTTTCTCAAACGGCCGCTCAAATGAGCACCAGAAAATATCAAAATTCTCAGAACTGAGATAAGGACGTCTCGAAAACGAAAGCATGTTACCTTGACCGACCAGGGTTGGCTTTGTGGCTCGCAATGAGCCAGTCCCACGTGTTTCTCACAATCTGACCTAATTTGCACAATTGCACGTATTAGGTCCAAAACTCTCCAAACAATTTAGGAATTTGACGGAGCGATCATCATTTGATCCCGTGACCACCCAGGGCTGGTTTCACAACCCCTTGGTCGGTCCCTCATGTTTTAATAATAATTAATTAGGTTCTATCACCTAATGTTGAACCCAGCAGTAATTCAGTAAATGATTAAACCAGCATTTAATCATTCTTTCAACAACTCACCAACTCTTCAAAGAGGTCTTGGATTTTGCTCACGTGAGAATATGAGAATTTCATGGTCGATCCACGGTCCCATGAAGCCGGTTCTCCTTCATTCTATGTTTAATTTCAAATAAATCATCAATTGATCAAATTAGGGTTTCTGAATCCAAGGATCATGATTCCAGATTCAAACACTAATAATTTCACACTGATCTCATGATCAATATTCTTATTAATTATGCTCGGTTCAACTACTAGCTCTTTAATTAATATTTTATTTTGGTCACGCTACCAATATTTCATCAGACGAGCAACACTTGCTCAGATGAGCAATATTTACTCAAATTGAACTACCAATATTAAATTAGCGAGCAACACTTGCTCTCCTCAACGTGAGGATCCTATCATTGTCTCAGCAGACACGTTCGATTCATGAGTTGCAGAACATTCTACAAAATCATGTTTAACTCAGCAAATACGTGGACTCATCATCCCACGAAGTCATGAAATCAGCAACTGATTTAATTAATCACGAGACATCAATCGTGTCACTTGGGGGGATATCAACTAGGGTTTTGGTTTGGCGGTCTATGGCACGTGTGTTCAAACACACGATGAAATGTGAGCAAGTCGTGCAATCAGTTGAGGGAGTTAGAAAAGTAGTGGGTGGAAAATCAACCAAGTATCCGCACGATGAGCACAACTGGTTTTGAGCATTATTTCCATCTCTCCAATCCTTCACTCCATCAACTGTCGCACTTCATGGGATCATGGTGTTTTCAACTCCGGCATTATATAATGTTTCTGAATCCCGATTGAACAACAAGATTCGAAGAGTTCTCAAACATTCGAACAACAATCGTCTGAACGAGCAATTTCTCAACAAAGTTCATACAGACGCTCATTCGTCTACACGAACTCACAGAAATCACTCTCAATCAGGCAATATTCAATCATTCAGAGCATTACACGGAAACCGTAACACACCTATAATCTCGGATCACCATTGATCTCACACATTTCTCAGCTTCCCTCCTACAGACCAACCCATCCTCTCTTGTGACCGAATTTATGGAACGGCCATTGTCTTGGTTTAGGCCGGAGTACTACAGATTTGTCTCTCGAACTAAAAAGCACCCCCTTCATAGCGGTGCATCTGTGTGAGGTTGAACATTTCGCTCGGTTCAAGGAATCTCCTCCGCACGGTCGTCCTCAATTCCGCAAAAACCAGCAGATCATTTTTCCCCATCTACAGATTGGCGACCACAGTGGGAGATCATTCTCTCGGTTACAATCTCTCATTCTCACAAGATAGTTGGTCTAAGGTCAGGATCGGTCACAAACCCTAATGCAAAATCGCTAGTACTATCAACAATGAAGACATCCCGGAAACCGTTCCGGCCACTAACACTGACGGTGGTGACATCTCTCCTCCTCGCAACAACACAGAAGGTCATCCTTTGTTCGGCCGACAGCCCGAAGAGGTCAGAGGAAACCCACCACCAACTATGGCTGATCTCGTCAAAGCGCAAGAAACTCTTGCAAAAAATCAGACAGATATGGCCGCATCACAACAAAAGCTATTTGATCACTTGAAGACTCTTACCTCCAAGCTGTCAGAGAAAACTCCAGACAAAGGGAAAGAGAAGGAAAAATCCTCAGATGTTGCTGACCCTGAGGTAATTCCAATTCACACCGTGGACGACGATGAAACCAACAAAGCTACAGGAAATTCATCAGCAAAGAGTCATCAAGTTTCATTATTTGGGAAGACTTGGAGCGCCTTCTGGAGAGTCATGGGTAAGATAAGACACCGCATGTCCATCGTCACCAACCTCTCTATCCTACCGCTGACATCACTCCTCCAAGCATTGATGCTCTAGTGATCACCCCTGCAAGTGACGGCACTGGCGCCATCAAAAATCCTCCTTTCGGTTGATCTCTTGAAGAACCAAAGGAAATCATCCTACCATAGTTGATCCCATGAGGGTTCAGACTGACATAGCTGCATCACAGAAATAGTTGTGTGCTCATCTCAAAACTCTCACAAACAAGATTGTGTCTGAACGAACTCAGCCTCAACAAGAGAAAGGAAAATCTAAAGAAACATCTTCAACTGCTGATCCTGAAATCTCTCCAATCCATGTTGTACATGATGAAGAATTCCACAAAGCTGCAGATGACTATCCAGCAATGGAACCCGCATATTTCATCACACGTGAAGACCTGGAGCACTTATTTGAGGATCGAGGAAAAGACAAGGCATCATCTGCCCATCTTCATCAACCTTCATATCCTGCTTCCATACATAGGATTCCTCTTCCAAAGAATTATTGGGCGAACACGAGCACAACATGTCGTCCGTCTGAAGGAATTTTCAAAGTCTCTGACAGGCAGAGCATACACCTGGTACAACAACATTGCACCGGGAAATATCACCGATTGGAGAGAGATGATTGACTTCTTTGTGTAAGATCAAATCACTCTCTCTGATATATAAAGGATGTTTTGAAGGAGCAACGAACATCCTGATGATTATGTGAAAAGATTCAGAGTCCAAGCCCTGGATTGTTATGATCCAAATGTCACAGAACATCAGCTGGTAGATTTGTGCATCATTGGCATGCTCCCGGTTTACAGTGCCTTACTGGAAATTCATCAGTTCCAGACTTTCTCAAGGCTCCACGAAGCCGCGAAGAGATCAGCAAGAATCGCAGACCGCTTCTATTGGAAATAACAAAATCCACAAAGACTGAAGAATCACGAGACACTTTAGGAAGTAGGCGTCTGATCAACAAGCAGTACAACCTCCAACCTTCCACAAACACTATTACAGAAGGGAGCAAATGGAAATCCAAACTTCCGCATAAGCATACCTCATCTCCTTCAAAGGCACAAAGCAAGAATAATCAAGATGCACAAGCCTATGACCAACACATAGGAGTTGTTGATCAAAAGCACATGACTTTCCTTTTTCATTGAAGAGGTGATCGAACTCCTAGATGTATGGATCAAAGATGGTGCAATAAAGTTTCTATATGTCCGGAAAGAACCAACTGAAGAAGACATGGAAAGTCTTCGTTACTGCCGCTTCCACAGGTTCGTCAATCATCCCACAAAGCAACTGCGCATTTTTGAAACACATTATCAAAGAGAAGGTTGATCCGCAATATCTTCAACTGGGGACTGAAGGAGTACACAAGAATCCTCTCCCATTCAGAACCTTTACACTTTTTGGACAACCTATCAGAGAAGCAGTTCAAGATGAACATGCGTTATCTGTCGAAGGGACAAAGGAGAAACATGTTCACAGTACTGAACCACATCGTGTCAAGAAGTCCATACCGAAAATACTTCTTGAGCCTCCATCCACAGATCAAGAGATGTACGACTGGGGACTGCTTACCACAGTCAATCTCAGAAGAAACGAATTTGGAAGAACGTTGATCGATATTGAGACCACCATCAACAACATTCCAGTAAAAACCATCGGATCCGCATGCATCGCTCGAAAAGAAAGTACTCATTCTCCATCGCAATCAGAAAACCTCGAAGGAGCGCTCGGAAATACTCATGGCTACATCACTCTCAAAGTAAACATAAGTCCAACCTAGACAGAAACCAAGTTTCGCATAATTAGGAAGATCCAGGATATGACATATCCTTCAGACGAGCGTAGGTCCACACTGAAAATATGGATACTTACGGAACATCTTTGGTTACACATTCCTCCAACGAAGGAAGTTCTGGTCCAGAAGGTTTGATGGACATTCCATCATCAGAGTACTTCGAGGAATTTCAAACTTCGACGAGGTTGAAGCAAAAACCTGCAAAAGATGCATAGATATTCGTCAAGAGGTTCCACACTCAGGAAAGTTTCATTCACTTCATATCTATGTCATTTATTTCCTCACATGCCATCCTAGCACGGGGACTCAATTCTGCTAGAAACTCTGCAAGATGTTATGAATGGTAGCTTCACCGGATTATCATTTTACCAAGTGGTTGAATCTGACACTTCAACGCTAGAGCATCTAAGGAGTCTTCAAATTGTAATCCCAATCAAAGAGTACACCTTCGATAATGACGCCTCTGGCTTCAGCATAAATACATCGAGGACGACATACTGATTCACCACCAGCGCAATTGAAGTGCAACTAAACTACAATCGCTGAGTCTTCACTATCTCCATGACAAGACTTCTGAAGAAGATGCAATATCATTCACCCATGGAAGGCACGAATTCCTTCAACATACGCTGGGGACTTGATCTTACTGGAGAAAACGGTTTTATTTTAATAAATTTTATCCACATAACAAGTTATTGCAACCAAATGTGATTCCATGAAAATTCATCAACGGGATCTCCCTACATCACAAGCTCCTACACGACTGAGGAACTTATTCTCTTCACCGATCACACCCAGAATGAAGGCTACTAATGCAATTCGCCGCAACATCGTCGACTCACTGACGAATCCAGTTCACAGTAAAATCATACTGTTTAGGAGAATTCATGTTGAACTCCCAGAACACCTTCATCTTAGAGATGCTCAACCTACCAAAAGACTCACTGGATGGAGGAGCAACTACTGTGTCTATAACCATGGTTTTATCCTTTTCGGTCTTTGAAGCAACTTCAACCGTGGTATCAGCATCAACAATAATCTCTAAGGGAACACCATC
The DNA here is from genome assembly GCA_023529315.1 of Papaver bracteatum. Taxonomy (NCBI): domain Eukaryota; kingdom Viridiplantae; phylum Streptophyta; class Magnoliopsida; order Ranunculales; family Papaveraceae; genus Papaver; species Papaver bracteatum. The sequence goes on from JAJJWX010005014.1 coordinate 45,522, forward strand.
CATGATCTCAACATCGACAAATATCTCTGGAGCGTGATCATTCATGGTCTCAACACCAACAACGGTCTCAGGAGCAACATCCTCAAAGCTTCATCAACTAATCATTCTCTGAAGTAGTACACATGAAGCGGACTTCTCTAAGAACCAATGATTCATATCAAGATGTGTAGACATAATAACATGCTCACATGAAGTCTTCCCAAAGCTGGCATGACTGGTGGGAATTATCCAAAGTCTTCTACAATATGTTCTCGTCACCTCTATAGATGAGGTACAACACACTTCAGGTCATGGGTTTGCAAAAAACGTGCCAATGGGTGAGGAATGGGACAATACTTCCTCAACAAAATATGTTCGCCTGTGTCTCTTCAAAAACATACCAAAAGGGCGCATTAATTGGACATACAAGCTGAAAGATATGGCCTTTACCGTCAGGTCTACGAAACCTAAGAAATTTGTACGGGATTACAAATTGCAAATGTGCACGCTTCGTTGGCGGACTTCTTTTTTTTGGTAAGTCTTAGTTTATTAGAACCAAAAAAAAGTAATTACAAGAATTACAAAATGGGAGGCTCGAGGCCTCCCCACCCCCATAAACCAAAGGGGCACACTAGAAAACCACAAAACACAAGAAGCTTATAAAAAGCTTTCTAACACAAAAAGGAACAAAAGAGAACAACAAAAATCTAATATCGTTTTCGACCAACTCTAAAATTCCTCTTCTTAATGCTCGCAATTGTTTTTGCCAAATCAAACTCCTGAACTTGGAGGTTGTAATCATCATCAAAATATTCTTCATATTCATCTTCATATTCATCGTCTTCTTCCTCTGAAGCATAATTACCACCCGGTATTAGCATGATAGGAGATTGGGTTTTTTTTCTTATTTACCATGAACTCCTTTTTTTCCTTGTAGTAATCTTTTCTAAATTCTGGATTTCTAATAAAATTAGTCCGCACCTGATCATTTTCAATATTGCTCGCCTCGTCTAGTTCCTCACTGGACAAAATATTCCTCATATCAAAAACAACATCATCCAACCTCTCCCTTTTCTTTTTTACTTCTTCTATTCTCTCTAGGAAAGCTTTCTTTTTATCTGTTTCAACATGTGCATCCGGTTTATCATTAGAAATTGCACCCCATTCTTTTGAATTCTTAACTTCTGCCACCATATTAGCTGCCAGCAGCTCCGCATCTGTTTCAACATGAGCATCCAATAAAGCATTTTCACTTTCCAATATTCCCTCTTTTAAAAAATCTTTGTCTCCACGCCCCAATTCAGAGTTTAGAGAATCAAACGAATTCTTACAAATTAATTCAGATGGACCCTCCACAAAAGTAAAAAGATTTCCCTTTGCATGCTTCCACTCATTAGAATTAGCCACCCCCCCATCACCCTTCTTTGTGTTAGCTTTTTGAACATTGGATTCTTCAAAATTCTGTTGAGTTTGAGAAAAAATAGTAGTTTGCTTACCTTTCTCATAAACTTTATCAATCCTTTCACTTGAATTTGTAGTCTTAGAAGTGCCAGCTTGTTCTGAATTCTTTCTACCTTCACGGTTGTCTGTAGCACCCTTTCGAACAGCAATGGCCTCTTTTTCAGCAATAGCGTTTTTGCACCTAATAAGCTTCATCTGAGCATCACGAAACTCAGTTGAATATTTTTCAAGCTCCAATTCCAACTTTTTAGCATCACCAATAGCAGATTGATGTTGCCCATCAGATGTACCAACTTCCGTAGGAGTATTACTCTTCGCATCCTCATCATCTTTTCCTTGATTTGCATTGCCGGTATCACCATCAGCACCTTTGGGTAGCCACTTCTGAACATTCTTCACAGTACTTTTCTTATTCCTCTTTCTACAATCAGTATCAACATGACCAACAATTTTGCAATAAGAACAAAACTTGGGTATTTTTTGTAGCTCTACAAACTGATCAAAACTTCTACCCCCCACTGTTACCTGAATTGAATCTGGAAATTTTTTTGCAAAATCAATATTAACCAAAACAGCTGCATAGCACCCATACTCATGATTCAAAGTCTTCTTATCTACCATAACTGGATTGCCTAGAGTTTTTCCAAGAGATAACAGAACTTTTTCCGTCCATAGCTCTACATACAAAGCAGGAAAATTGACCCAAACAGAAGCATGAGAAGAACTCTCTTTATCCGGATCAAACCATGGAAACCAATCCTGAAGATGTAACTCTTGTTGATTGACTTTCCAAGTTTTCTCACGGACTTTTAGCTTGTTCTCTTCAGATGAAAACTTGATAATAAAAAAGCCCTTATTTATAGGGGTGAATTTTACCATCGCTGGATCAAAACCCCATTGATTTTCTAGGGATCTTGTAACATCATTAAACTTTGCAACCCTAAAATCCAATCTTCCAATAAGACTGAAAGTAGCACTTCAGATCTATTTGATAATCGAATTTCCTACCACTGAAGTTGAAGAATCGTAAGATTGAATCATCAAAAACCAATCGAAATTGATTTAGATAATAAAAAAACATGAACAAAAACGAATCTAGGCGTTCAAAAATTTGGAGAGGAAAAAAACGCCTAGGAGAGAGAAAACCCTAAAAAAAAACATCTCGTTGGCGGACTTCTACAACTCCAGATTGAGTGATTCTTCTATCATTTAATAACTTAGTCTCTTAGCCTCAAAAGTTGGGGTCAAGCATTGAATTCCGACGCCGTGTGAGGTTCCTACGGCTCCCAGAACATACTAAATGCAAGAATTCATGGACGGGATTCATAACCTCTACAGTCGATCGATGTCCACCAGGTCTTTCGCTAAGTCCTTCATCAAGGTACCTCCAGCCTCCTGGTTAGCTCGTCTACTTCATCTTCTTCAACACAGCATCACTAGTAGGGAAAGGAGCGTCACCCCTTTTCTGCTTTCTTGATAACTTCAAGTCTTTCACGGAGCCACTTCATATTGAAGACAAGTTCTTCAGCATTCTTCAAGTTTTACTCCCAATCAAAGAGTAAATCTTGGGAAATAACATCTCTGGCTGCAATCCTAATATCATCTATAACACGCAAGATGGACTCTACTTGTTTCGTCAAGAAATAACTACGTCCTGGATCCCGAGTAACAACAATGTGTCCATACATTTCCTATAGTTCCTTGTATATAGCAACATATCTGATGGGAACGCTAAAACCTCCAACAAGCTGGTGATATAACTCACTAAATTGAGGATAAAGGAAATCCCTGCAATAGGATACTCATGCACTATCATCTGGTTCCCAGTTACTGGAGCAGTGTCATAGAGACAACTTCAGGGGAAGTATCTTCTACTATGTCGGGTTCATGTTCCACCGTCTGAGGCACAACTGGAATTTCCACCACCTCCATGGCATCGGCGACTAGCACTTCATCATCCTGAGGTGCATCTATGAAAGTCTTATCACCAACAGCTCCTGGATTTCCCAAATCATCATTATTGGATCCATGATTCCCAACTTCGTTGTTTGGCACCTAATGCGAAGATTACATGGGATTAGAATGATTCAAAGGAGATATACTTACTGGGGAATCTCTAAATCATTTGAAGGCTCGGAAATACTGGAATTTCCATTAGCAAAGCCGTTATCTCCATTCGGTTCGGGATTTCGGGAATTCTCCATATTCCCATATCCCAAAGAAGAGCACGCTTCATCAGCATGATGCTAATCTACAATGATTTCTTCATGGATTCATCATCAACAATTATTATTACTTCATTCAAGGAGATTCCAAGATCACCTGCACGAAAATATACTTACATCAACTTTTTCATCAGTGTTGGATTCATGAATTGCTTGTCCGGGAACAAGTTGAAGACCATCAATCGATGGAGAAAAAGTCTAGAAGAAGTAACAAACCTTGGTCTCATAATCTTAATTGCACGGGCAAAATCATGACACAAGGAGCGCTAACAACTCGTCAAAGAAACGGCCGGGGACTACACGTCATTTGCTAGCATCATGTAGTCCTCACTTCTGGGTTCTCCGCTCCTGTAGACTTTCTTCCATTTCTGTGGAGTCAACATCTGTCCAGGATTCCACTATACGATCATCCTATGGAAAATCTAATGAAATTAGCAGAAATACAACTCAGTATTAAGGATCACTCACCATCACTCAGAGGTCCCAGAAGCACCATTTCTTGAAGCTGCATCTGTAGAGATATCATCTATGGAAATATCATCTTTGGAAGCATCGTCATGAGAACCGGTCATTCTTGCAAAGTTGCTATGACGTCCATACAACATTCCTACTTCAAAGATATCATCCGTAGATGCAGATTTCATCAAAGCAGTGGAATTAAAGCACAACAGAAATGATCAGGATGCTCACACCAGCATCTACAAAAATGGTAATTCTTAACTCTTACCTTTTTACGCTTCCACTAACAGTAGTGATAGTAATGCTAGAGTTAATGCTCCAAAATCGTCTGCTTCTTCAAGACCTACAAAAGACGTTCAAGAACTCAAATTTTTCATAAAATCATCAAGTTTTCTACTGAGTGAACATTCACCATAGAATTATAGAAACTAAAACATTATTTCATCATAAATAATTTTATCTCTAAGAAACATCACACAAAACTCAAGTTTTGATTTTAGAGAAACAATATATATCTGCATATATATATATATAAACAGAACGTTTATTTACTCACGTAAATAAATGAATATTTTTTAACGTGAGCCAAGCTCATAAAAATAAATCGTGGATACTCCACGGTTTCAACGAAAAAAGAACTTTTCCATGAACCGACCATGTTTTTACAAGAAAACTCTTTTCCTTCGTGCCGTCATACGTATTTGAAACGAAGGTTTATTTCAATTTTGTGAGAACTCACACATTACATGATAAAGTTTTACATGAAATCTCATACACAAAATTTTATCACTGGACACAAGTTCATATATGCATGAAGAGGAGAACTCACTTCTCCGCATCATCGTTATTCTTTTAAACGAAGATTTTACTACGGTTTTGTGAAAAATTCACTTTTGTGATAAAAATTTGGCTCACGTGAAAGCTCATCAACATAGTTGCATCATTTAACCTACATATTCACATATGAAGGAAAACCTCTCCTAAATCAGGGATTATTACTAGTTTTCAAAAACTAACGATCAAACGAACATACGTTTTCAAAAACGAGGGTTTTAGATGAAACCCACTCATATATACACGGGTATATAATTTTATCATGAAAAATATGTGAACAACCCATAGAACTCATGAACATTAAAAAACATCAGCAAAAAAAAAAAAAGAGTTCGGACGCATACCTGTCGGCGCCGCCAGCAAACGGTCGGACAGTGGCGGCGGCGCTGGTGGTCCGGCAACTTTTCCTCCTCTTGATGTTGGCTTAAAGGTGACGGATAGGTCTCATCCCGCGAATCCTAAACGACCAAGGACCGATCTTCCAAATTAGTGGTTCAACACCAGTTCATGCTCATCAAATGACGCTCTAGCATGCCGCTGGAATCTTCATTCAAGTTATGGTATGCCCGTACGGTCGAAATCCGGTAACATCTTAACTTACGACTGAGTTCAATTACTTGTATTGTTATGACCGAAAATCACCATTCAATGCTGACTGAGGAACACAGCTTTCCTCACTAAGCAGGGGACTTAATGTAGATGGTGGATTTTCGACAAAGGCTAAAATCGTAAACCCATAATTACACGAACCTCTGACTCAGCAATCATGCGTGAATATGGAGACATGGGTCTCTCATTGAATCCTATGACGGAGAATACTTTCTCTCAGAGTGCATATAGATATGTAGTCTCACAGCTAGACAACGGCATATCTCATGAGTACTGAATACTTCAGTCATTATTTCTATCACGGGATGAACAACTCCCGAACAACTTGCTTTGCTAGTATAAAGTCATAAATTAATCATTCCTAAATTCTTGGATTCATCCGCAGAATTTCTGAAAATATTCAAATATTTTCGCAGATATCTCATTACGCAAACCATGGTTCTTCCCAGCAGAAGTCCATGGATTAGTAATAAATATTGGACGCACGGGCATCAGAGCTACCGCCTGAGCAATCCTTGTCTTAAACTTAAATTCTTGGATTCATCCGCAGAATTGCTGAAAATATTCAAATATTTTCGCAGATATTTCATCACGTAAACCATGGTTCTTCCCAGCAGAAGTCCATGGATTAGTAATAAATATTGGACGCACGGGCATCAGAGCTACCGCCGAGCAAGCCCTGTCTTAAACTTAAATTCTTGGATTCATCTGCAGAATTGCTGAAAATATTCAAATATTTTCGCAGATATTTCATTACGCAAACCATGGTTCTTCCCAGCAGAAGTCCATGGATTAGTAATAAATATTGGACGCACGGGCATCAGAGCTACTGCCTGAGCAAGCCCTATCTTAAACTTAAATTCTTGGATTCATCCGTAGAATTGCTGAAAATATTCAAATATTTTCGCAGATATTTCATTACGCAAACCATGGTTCTTCCCAGCAGAAGTCCATGGATTAGTAATAAATATTGGACGCACGGGCACCAGATCTACCGCCTGAGCAAGCCTTGTCTTAAACTTAAATTCTTGGATTCATCCGCAGAATTTCTGAAAATATTCAAATATTTTCGCAAATATTTCATTACGCAAACCATGGTTCCTCCCAGCAGAAGTCCATGGATTAGTAATAAATATTGGACGCACGGGCATCAGGGCTACCTCCTGATCAAGCCCTATCTCAAATGGTGCAATTGTATTCAACAATGATACATTAACAACCACCGCACGAGCGAGTATTTGAAAATACGATGAAACGATGAACCTATGCAAAATAGGACGGAAAATAACAAATAAATAAAAATTGACCAAGGCGCTGGGAGCATGGACCCACTGACCGTGCCGTGGTCAATCCCACACCAGTCTCATATTTTTATCATATTTTTGTTGTTTTCTCTGAGTTTATGAAAACCTTTCATTTGAACGAATATCCTTTGTTTTGAGGAAACTCCTCAGTTTCATGGTGCTTCCTTCGCGCGGAGGAAATAATATAAAATTAGGGAAAAACGTGATAGGGCGTGACCATTGGACAACCGGCCATGCCTTGGTCCCAGCCGGCCCACATCTCATGATTCCTCATTATTTTATTATTATTTCCCTAATTTCATGAAAACTCCCTAATCTCATGATATTTCCTTCGTCCCATGAAAAATAATAAAAATTAGGGAACTCGTGTGCACGAGCCATGGTTGGTCGGCCAAACCCTAGATGGCTCGCATGTCCTACTCTTTTATTAGCATATTTTTCATGTTTTCATAATCCCATGGAAATTCCTTGATTTCATGATATTTCCTTCAAATTATGAAAATTCCTTCAAATCATGAAATAATGCATAAAATAGGGAAAACGCACGGGACCGGGCCCACACGCTCACACGTCCCTTATTTTTATTGTTTATGATTTTTATGTTTCCTTTGTCTCATGGAAACTCATTTATTTCAGCAAAACTCCTTCGTTTTATCATATTAGGAAAAATGTTAAGGGACCGGCCCCTTTGATTTTTCCTGAGTTTTACTCTCTGGCTGTTTTCACCTCCCGAAAGAGCTTAAAACCTAAATATTCCCGCGTTGGGAGATAGGAAATTCTTTTCCGTACGTAATGGAGGGGCGGACCAGCAAAATCCGAGTCCGTATGAGAAATCTATGTTGATTGGGAAAATTAGGCTAAGGCCCAACCCATGGATAACCCATAATATGAGGCCCTTAATTAAAAGAAGTTTAAATCTAGGCCCCAAATTATTAAAAGACTTTGATACCCTTATGCTTATTGTGAAGCCCATAATTAAATAAAATTTAAATTTACTCCCAAAATTATTAAAATATTATGTGATGATGTTCCAACCACCGCCAACAACCTCCGACGACCACAGCCGCCGCCAACCACCTCCGACCACCACCGCCGGCAATCACTTCCGACCAACACCGCCGGCAACCACTTCCGACCAACACCGCCGGCAATCACCTCCGACCACCACCGCCGGCAACCACCTCCGACCACCACCAACAACAACCACCTCCGACCACCACCGCCCAAACCACCTACGACCACCACCGCCACCAACCTCCGACCACCAACGACCTCCGACCACCATCAACCACCACTTCCGACCACCACCGACGGCCACCACCGCTGACGGCCACCTCCGACAACCGCCGCCAGCCACCACCGCCGACGGCGCCGCCGCCACCAACCGCCACCACTGCCGACCACCACCAACATGATGTGTACACAGAATTTACACATGCATATGACATGTGTATCCAGAAGTTACACATTCATATGAAATATGTAATGCAAAGTTACACTTGTACATAGATGTGTACTCTGTAGTTACACATGTGTACACAGAAGTTACACATGCGTATGACATGTGTATCTGCAAGTTACACATCCATATGCATGTGTAACTTTTTATTACACATGCTATATGTAAGGTTATCTACAAGTTATTCATCATAAAATACATGTATTACTTTAAATTTCATTTACAATAATTTGTCCGCTCATCAATTACTACAATCATAGTAATTGGTTGTTTGAACACAATAAACGAATTAAAACACGAGATATGAAAAGCGAAATCCAAGAAATAATTTACAATAATTTGTCTGCTCACCATCACCTGCACTTCCTACCACATCCACCTCACCTGGGAATTAAAAAACATGTGTAATCAGCTGGTATACATACAAAATGCATGTGTAACTGGGAGTTACACATGCATATGGCATGTGTAATTGTGAGTTACACATGCACCCGTAATAGTAAGATGCCATAGTCTAAACATTCCAACAAAAAAAACATGTGTAATCAGCTGGTATACATACAAAATGCATGTGTAACTGGGAATTACACATGCATATGGCATGTGTAACTTGGATTTACATATGCATATGGCATGTGTAATTGTGAGTTACACATGCACCCGTAATAGTTCGAAATATTCCTGTATAATCACAAGAGATACGTTACAGTTCCCCAAACAGCAAAAAGTACAATCAAATATATGATGGGATTCAGCAATTACCTGTTCAAACAGGAAATAGTTTTTTTGCTGGAGCGTCACCTGCACAAAAACAAGGGGAAACAAATAAAAATCTTGATTCAGTGCAAAAAGTATAAAGCCTCATAAGACACGGGCATTAAGAGCATAGAACTGAAGTGGTCTCCTATACTGAATAATCTAGTGGTCAACTTTACAGGTCTCATTTAGATCAGCAGGTATGCCTCTAAGAACTGCACATCCCATCAAATTAGCATGTGTAACTATAAGTTACACATCTAATTAGCATGCGTAACTAGAAGATACATATCCATTAAACATGTGTAACTAAAAGTTACACATCTAATTAGCATATGTAACTACTAGTTACACATCCATATTCTACCAATGCTAGTTAAATGTACAAACCTGTCATGTAGAGTACACATGACTGCAAACTGATAAGAAAGGATATGGTTATAGAAATCACATAATATTCTTCTTAGATAAGATAAAAGCTGAGCTTATAGCTGGCAACATATTTCAAACATGATGTGTATCGAGATATATTTCCTAGTAAGTCCTAGTTACACATGCATATGCATATGTAGTCATTAGTTACACATATATATATTAGCATGTGTAACTAGCATCCAACAAATTACACACAATACACACAAGTTTGGAGGAGAAATCAATAATTAAGTTAGGACACTCACATTCCATCTGAGCGTTGTAACGCAATTAATTTTTGACGCCTATTTTGCATCTTAGAGCCAACCATGAGGACAATCCAAAAGTGTTGAAGTCCTAACTGTTGAATGCGGCTGACCTGCAACTAAAAAACACATTTCGAATGTTAAGGCAGATAAAAGAAGTAAAGCAACTAAAAAAAACTTGGACAAAGTTCATATATAGGCAAACTCCACTGCATAAAATGAATAAAATCATTACTAGATTTAGTCCCAATTCAGCAAGACAATTGGGACGACCACCACCACCATTAGCACCAGCAACAGAAAATTAAAATGGTTCATCCTCTTTCTTCTCACCATTAGCACCAGGAATAGTCACCTGCATGCAAGGAAAAAATACATGACATTTCCAATGAAAATTAACGTCCCAACTAAACAACAATAAAACCCCACGGAAAAAAACAGAAAAAAAAAGAAAAAAGAAAAGGAACCACAATTTTAATACAGCACCTGAACAGGATAAGGGTTGGTTATCATTGTCCACAATTTTAAGTTCCTAAATAAAGGCTGTGAAACATATCCATACAACATCTACAGATGTTTTACCAATCAGATTTCGTCTTATCATCTACAGAACAAGTCAATAACTGAATCCATTGTAATTATGAGAGTTCATCGCTTTTAGCTGATTGAATTCAACTAGTATTACCAACAAATTGAACCTAAAACAACAACATCAACAGTAATAACAACAATCTAAACGTACCTAGATTCAAAACTCATTAATTAGACATGTAACTTGTGTAATAGTAAGTTACACATGCATGCGACTAGTGTAACAGTAATTCAATCACTAAAACCAGAAGTTACATATTCAATCAGTATGTGTAAGTAAAAGTTACACATCTAAATAGCATGTGTAACTAGAAATTACACATCTATTTAGCTTGTGTAACTAGAAGTTACACATCTATTTAGCAAGTGTAACTAGAAGTTACACATCCTATTTACCTAACATCTAGGTTAAACAATTTAAACAAGAATGGAAAGGCACAAAAACAAAATGAAAGCAACAAGTTCATTTCAAGAAAAATTAAAGAAACTAAGCTAAGTGTCTGGCAGTGCACTGACGTTGAAAAGATAAAATAGTATATCATGATAATTTCCCACGTTCAACCCTTACCTGTCCTTTATCCAAGCAAGTTTGGAATTGCATCATCCTTTTCTCAACCTCGACAACAAGTAGTCTCCTTTGAAGGCGAGCCATATCTACCTTCATCTCGTTTGTCCTAAAAAGATATTAGATAAAATGAGAAAATGCATACCACACCAAAACAATGCAATGATAGCAGTCCAAAACAGGGTTTCTGCAATAAAATACTATTCCAGTTAACACAACTCAATCATATGAGCACAATTACCTTGAACTCCTATATGTATATTTCAACAAGTAAACCATAACATGTGTATGAACAAGTAACTCAATCGTATAAGCATGTGTATCCATAAGTTACACATCTAATAAGCATGTGTAACTAGTAGTTACACGTCAATTTCTCTTGTATAGTTCCCATGTAACAACAACATCAACAGTAAAGGTGAAGGTGTTAATCATCAACCATGTGATTTTGGAAACACTTTGGAAGAAAGGAAAACAAAGACTTTTTGTAATAAGCAAACTAAAGCAGTTTGAGATTGCTACCCTGAGAGGTATATTTTACAAAGGATGCAGTTCGACAAATATGGATAAATATTAAATTTGTTGCAATATACTCATTGGGGTAAATATGAATCTGTAAATTATCCGGGCTACATGATGAGATTATTTACCAATAATTTTAAAAAATGTTGCTTTGGAAACTTTGGAAAATAAAAGTCTCGAGATCCTTCATGACTAAGTTCCGGGAAAAAGATGGATGGACGGAGTCGTTTAGTGCAGGCAGTTTAGCACAAATCTGGGAGCATACAATGACGCAAACAAAAAAAACTTTAGAAACTTGCATACATAGGCAACTAAATAACCTTGTTGCAAATTCCAGTTAACACAATGGAATTGGTAGTGTCATCATTACATGCATGTATCGTTTACAAAAGTTGCAACATCACCACTGTAAACAGTTTTGTTTCACAAAAAAGTGTGTTTCCAAAAAAGTTTGTTTCCAAAAAAGTATGTTTCCTACAGTTTTCTTACCATCGATCTTACATGCATACAGTCCCACAAAAGTTCTGCTAGAAGGTGCTCATAGTTCAAAAAGTGAATTCACGCATCAAAAGCACATTGCCTCACCTCCAACAAGAACTTTTAATCCTCTGCTCCAACAACCCTGTATCAAGTGCACACAAAAAGGATTATCGCTACTTATATTGATTTTCCATTCATTAATTATGTTCTCTCCTACATCCCAACATTAAGTTTACTGATTATGAATCTGAAACCAGATTTAAGATCGGGATAAATTACGATTGGTAGATCGATCGAATCTCATAGATGAACCCTAAAATTTTACTGAATTTTTTTCCAATAATTATGAAGTAAAAATGAAAACAATGATGTGATGCTTACAGATCTAACTTTAGATTACGAATCGGACAACAAACATTACGGGATATCGAATATATTTTTTTCTGAAAAGTTAAAGTTGATCAAAAATTATAATTAAAGGAAGAAGAAGAAGAATTGCAACTTATCTTTGTTTTTCGGTGAATCGTTTGATGAAACTTCGATTGAGTCTATATCCTTCACAAACACAAAATAAAATCGAGTCATATCTTTGATCAGCGACGAAAAACCGTAGAATTTATTTTCATCGACGTTTCTTCCTCCGATAGAATTAGATCTTGAAGAACATACACTGTTAATGTTGATCTATTCTAGTGAATCAAATCCATTCTTCTTCTGTTTTGAAGTCGCCGAGAGAGAAAAAGAACGGAGAAGAGAGAGAAACAAAATTGAGAAATGAAAAATATCTTCTGTATTCCTCTTGTATAAATACTAAAGGGCATTGTTGTCATTAATAAAATTCAAAATAATTAATTATGGGCCATATCTAAAGATAATTTGATTTTCCGGGCCTAGTAATATCATTCAATGAAAGTATGGAGTTGACAGTGGATGATCCATTTGGTGGGGATTCAAAATATTGAACCCATATAGTAGGGGGATTCTAGTATTTTTCACATGTTGATTCTACCAAAGGACGCTGATTAGGGTTTCAACCAATCTGGGAATGCTCAAACGATCAACATTTGATCCCGTGACCACCCAGGGCCGGTTTCATGACCTCTTGGTCGGTCCCTCACCTCTTCATAATTCCTTCACTTTTCATTATTTTCCTTCATCCGATGAAGTTTTGACGGTTTTATCAGAAAACCTTAATTTTGTCATATTTTCTCCAACGGTCGCTCAAATGAGCACCAGAAAATATCAAAATTCTCAGAACTGAGATACGGACGTCTCGACGACGAAAGCATGTTACCTTGACTGACCAGGGTTGGATTTGTGGCTCGCAATGAGCCAGTCCTACGTGTTTCTCACAATCTGACCTAATTTGCACAATTGCACGTATTAGGTCCAAAACTCTCCAAACAATTTCGGAATTTGACAGAGCGATCATCATTTGATCCCGTGACCACCCAGGGCTGGTTTCACAACCCCTTGGTCGGTCCCTCATGTTTTAATAATAATTAATTAGGTTCTATCACCTAATGCTGAACCCAACAGTAATTCAGTAAATGATTAAACCAGCATTTAATCATTCTTTCAAAAACTCACCAACTCTTCAAAGAGGTCTTGGATTTTGCTCACGTGAGCATATGAGAATTTCATGGTTGATCCACGATCCCATGAAGCTGGTTCTCCTTCATTCTATGTTTAATTTCAAATAAATCATCAATTGGTCATCAATTGATCAAATTAGGGTTTCTGAATCCAAGGATCATGATTCCAGATTCAAACACTAATAATTTCACACTGATCTCATGATCAATATTCTTATTAATTATGCTTGGTTCAACTACCAGCGCTTTAATTAATATTTTATTTTGGTCACGCTACCAATATTTCATCAGACGAGCAACACTTGCTCAGATGAGCAATATTTACTCAAATTGAACTACCAATATTAAATTAGCGAGCAACACTTGCTCTCCTCAACGTGCGGATCCTATCACTGTCTCAGCAGACACGTTCGATTCATGAGTTGCAGAACATTCTACAAAATCATGTTTAACTCAGCAAATACGTGGACTCATCGTCCCACGAAGTCATGAAATCAGCAACTGATTTAATTAATCACGAGACATCAATCGTGTCACTTGGGGGGATATCAACTAGGGTTTTGGTTTGGCGGTCTACGGCACGTGTGTTCAAACACACGATAAAATGTGAGCAAGTCGTGCAATCAGTTGAGGGAGTTAGAAAAGTAGTTGGTGGAAAATCAACCAAGTCTCCGCACGATGAGCGCAACTGGTTTTGAGCATTATTTCCATCTCTCCAATCCTTCACTCCATCAACTGTCGCAGTTCATGGGATCATGGTGTTTTCAACTCCGGCATTATATAATGTTTCTGAATCCCGATTGAACAACAAGATTCGAAGAGTTCTCAAACATTCGAACAACAATCGTCTGAACGAGCAATTTCTCAACAAAGTTCATACATACGCTCATTCGTCTACACGAACTCACAGAAATCACTCTCAATCAGGAAATATTCAATCATTCAGAGCATTACACGGAAACCGTAACACACCTAAAATCTCGGATCACCATTGATCTCACACATTTCTCAGCTTCCCTCCTACAGACCAACCCATCCTCTCTTGTGACCGAATTTATGGAACGGCCATTGTCTTGGTTTAGGCCGGAGTACTACAGATTTGTCTCTCGAACTAAAAAGCACCCCCTTCATAGCGGTGCATCTGTGTGAGGTTGAACATTTCACTCGGTTCAAGGAATCTCCTCCGCACGGTCGTCCTCAATTCCGCAAAAACCAGCAGATCATTTTTCCCCATCTACACTTTGAAATCGTTGAACGATTAATATAATAGATTCCTCCACCAACAAGAGTCACAAAACTGAGTTTTTTGTGATCAATATTGTGCATATTGGCATAGAAAACTCTTGCCATATCAGGTGAATATTCTTCAAAATCAAACAGATTTCCCCAGTTCCGATTTTGAACAAACTTCACATAGTCTATATTTCAGACTTCATGATCAAACCTTTTTTCAGCAGTGAATTTTATCCCCTTAAGGGTTTCATACTTTTTAAAGCACGGTCTATCAACAAAACGGGTAAATTCATGCTTGCTATTAATACTGTTCGGAAATCTGATCCTATCAACTTCATCGATTCTAACCCGATTATCAGTCGACTTAGTCCTTGATTTTCTTTTTCCCATATTTGGGAAAATATGAAAAACCCTAGTTACGGTTTTGACTAGTCTTTCCCAATATGTTCGAACACATAGTAAGAGATAATATTTTATAGGAAGACTTGAGATCAAAAACCGAAAACAACTAGTTTTAGGAAATACTAGCAAAATCGGAAATCGAAACTTGTAAGAGGACAAATCCGATTTTGTATATGGGTCTCTCTTTTGGAAAACCGATTTTTCATAGACTGGATTTTTCATGGACTCCTTAATCTCATGATATTTCCTTGGTCCCATGAAAAATAATAAAAATTAGGGAAACCCGTGTGCACGAGCCAAGGGCGGTCGGCCAAACCCTAGATGGCTCACACGTCCCGCTTTTATTATCATATTTTCATAATCCTATGAAAATTCCTTGATTTCATGATATTTCCTTCAAATTATGAAAATTCCTTCAAATCATGAAATAATGCATAAAATAGGGAAAACTCACGGGACCGGGCTCTGGCCGGCCAACCATGCTCCAAGCCGGTCCCACACGCCCACACGTCCCTATTTTATTTTTTATTATTTTTTATGTTTCCCTCATCTCATGGAAACTCCTTGATTTCAACAAAACTCTTTAATTTTGGCAAAACTCCTTCGTTTTATCATATTAGGAAAAATACTATGGGACCGACCCCTTGAATTTTTCCTGAGTTTTACTCTCGGGCTGTTTTCACTTACCGAATGAGCTTAAAACCTAAATATTCCCTCGTTGAGAGATAGGAAATTGTTTTCCGTATAGAATGGAGGGGCGGACCATCAAAATCCGAGTCTGTATGAGAATCCTACATCGATTCTACTAAAGGGCGCTAACTAGGATTTCAACCAATCTGGGTATTGCTCAAACGATCAATATTTGATCCCGTGATCACCCAGAGCCGGTTTCATGACCAATTGGTCGGTCCCTTACCTCTTCATAATTCCTTCAATTTTTCATTATTTTCATTCATCCGATGAAGTTTTGACGGTTTTATCAAAAAACCCTAATTTTGTCATATTTTCTCAAATGGTCGCTCAAATGTGCACCAGAAAATATCAAAATTCTCAGGACTGAGAAACGAACGTCTTAAAAGCGAAATCATGTTACCTTGACCGACCAGGGTTGTCTTTTTGGCTCCCAATGAGCCAGTCCCACGTGTTTTTACAATTTGACCTAATTTGCACAATTGCACGTATTAGGTCCAAAACTCTCCAAATAATTTCTGAATTTGACGGAGCGATCATCATTTGATCCCGTGACCACCTAGGTCCGGTTTCATGATCCCTTGGTCTGTGCCTCACCTTTTCATGATTAATTAGGTTTTATCACCTAATACTGAACCCATCAGTAATTTAGTAAATGATTAAACCAGCATTTAATCATTCTTTCAACAACTCACCAACTCTTCAAAGAGGTCTTGGATTTTGCTCACGTGAGCATATGAGAATTGCATGGTCAATCCACGGTCCCATGAAGCCGGTTCTCCTTCATTCTATGGTTAATTTCAAATAAACCATCAATTGGTCATCAATTGATCAAATTAGGGTTTCTGAATCCAAGGATCATGATTCCAAATTCAAACACTAATAATTTTACAATGATCTCATGATCAGTATTCTTATTAATTATGCTCGGTTCAACTACCAGCGCTTTAATTAATATTTTATTTTGGTCATGCTACCAATAATTCATCAGATGAGCAACACTTGCTCAGATGAGCAATATTTACTCAAATTAACGAATATTGGAACTATCAATATTAAATAAATTATCGAGATGTAGGACCAGAATATTGCTACAACGATATTCCTGCGAAGATTAACAACACTTATGCGAGGACATCACGAGTACCTTAACAACATTTGACGAGTGTCGCAGAATTGCTTAAGGAATGATGTAATGAATGACGAATGATGAATTAAGAAACATGAAAAGAGCATGTGCTGACCTGCGATGGTTATAAGGTTGGCGAGAAGGAGAAACATGGTTGTCGCGATGTGATCGTAGCATAAATCCTATATAAAAGGAAGACTTAGCTGTCATCCATTATGTAACTACTCTATAAATAGAGACCTAATATGTCCAGAAAAGGATGATGTATTTTTGAGAGTTGAAAGAGTCTTGAGGAGAGAGAAAATTCAAGAGAATAGTTGTAATCTTGATTTCTTCCATTTCTGAGAACAAAATAATAAAGTGTCGTTTTTAATCTCACATGATGAGTTGATTATTGTAGAATATTTACAAGGGTGTAGTGTAGGATTTCCTGCAACTATATTTTAGCGCCCGAAACAGGGAGAATCAAATTGAGAAATCTGTAGTTACAATTTGAAGTTTTGAAGAAATTGTTAAGGCTGAAGAAATGGTTAGAAGAAGAAGAAATACATCAGAACCACCAACAACCGTGAGGAGGAGTAAAATACTTGCAGGTGGAGAAACAAACGAATTGGGAGAATCTTCAAGGATGAGAACAAGAAGAAATATAACAAGGAATGAAGGGGAAAATTAGATTCAACAGCCGAATCAACAAAAACCAATACAAGATAGAAATTTGGATTACGATAGAGTGAGTGTGCATACTTGGAGATCGGATTAGATGGAAGAAGAAGAAAATCGACAATTAAGAAATGAAAGCAGAGAAGAAAGAGATCAAGGAGTGGTTGAAGGATTAATTCATGGAGAGGGCGAAAATGAAACAATAGATGATTTAAGACAAAGAATACAGGAAGAAAGAAGGCTAGAGGCGGAAGAACATGCAAATTTAACAAGACAAAGTCATGAGTTGAGAATGGAGAATTTGAGGTTACAAAGTAGAAGATCAAGAAGTACTGCTAGATCAAGATCATTCAGAGAAGAACCAAGGCGAAACTCTCTTATGAGAAATGTTAGAAAAAACATACAAGAAGAAACGCAAAATCCAAATGGAGAACAACGTCATGGAGAAGAGAGGGTAATTGATGATCGCTATGATCCACACGGTGAAACTTTGAATGGAAGACGAAGTAATAGAATTCAAAGAGATGAGAATAATCAAGATGATAAATAAAATCGATAAGAAGGTAGAAGAATATTACATGGGCGAGAGAATGTAAGAAATCAAAGAATCATTGAGAACGAAATTGAGAGACATTATGCTGAACAAGCACGCTTAGCCTGCGAAAGAGAAAGGTTGAGAGCATAAGTGGAAGAACAAGAGTTTTAAGAGGCAATACAGCAGAATAACCATGATAATCAAGAAAGGAGATGCACGCAAAATCGCAATAATGATAATGTTCAAGAACAGTATGACAGAATACAAAGAAGAATAGAAAGACAACGAAGAGAAATGGTGAGAAATGAAGAAACTCGCGGAGAAGAAATTGGAAGACATAATCAAATGCGAATTTTAGAAGGAGGTGAAGATGAAAATCGCAGAAGAAGGCAGGATGACGATGTAGATGAAGATAAAAAAACTATCGCAAGACAGGAAAGACATGAACGCAGGAGAAGCGAAGCTGCACTAAAAAGGCCAATAGAACAAAATCCAGCTGCGAATGAGAAAATTTTAAGGGAATTAGCAGAAATGAGGGGATTGATAAATAACAGAAGAGAAGGAGGTAGAAGGCAACTTTATGAAGCTATTGAGGAAGCAGCGAGAACTCCATTCACACAAGAAGTGCAACTAAGAGGAATACCCCCAAAATGAAATTTACCAGCATTAAACAGTATTTTTGATGGGACTACATGTGTTGTTCAACATGTCAAGGCTTATGTTAGGTGTATGATACAGTGGGAGAACCATGATGTTGTATTATGCAAGTATTTTACGTCCAGCTAACTGGCGAGGCACTAAAATGGTTTGAGGGATTACCAAAAAATACTATCACTTCTTTTGATCACTTACAAGCTACATTTTTGGGCGCATACATAAGCAACAATTCATTGCGGCCGGGTATTGAAGATGTGTTTGGGTTAAAGCAGAGGGTTGGCAAGAGTTTGAAACACCTAACCATAAGATGGAAAACAATGTGTAGCGAGATGGCAGGAAGAGTAGCTGAGAGATATCTTATTTTATCCTTCATCAATGCAATGTTCGCGACCAATCTGCTATACATACAAATTTTCAGAATCAAGAATACAATCACTATGACAGAGTTACGAGAATTACAAGAGGAATACATTGCTTTGGAGGAAAAACAAAATGAAATGTAATCATATACAGTCGTAAACACTAGCTCAGTAGCAGCAAATGGAAGTTTACTTCCTAAAATAATTAACAATGTAACGAGCACCTCGCAGAATCAACCTGAGAAAGTGGTGATTAATAACCAACAGAAGCTAGTAGCCATGGGAAGTCGAGATCAAGAAGAGTATGAAAGGGAGAAGAATTATTACAATCGCGGAGGAAATAATAAAATTCAAAGGCTTGATCAGCCCCAAGAGACTTATGGTGGACAGAGGCAAAATAATTTTAGAGGTCAAGGTAATCAGAAGACAATATGGGAGGAGATTAAGATGCCACCTCTAAATGCTAGTATAGAAAAAATTTGGGAAGCTATTATTTTGATGGAAGATATACCATCGCCATGGAACATGGGAAAAGAACCACATCCGAATAATCGTAATCAAGAATTCTGTCATTATCATCATTTTCCTGGTCATTTAGTAAATGATTGCAGGAATGTAAAAAGAATAATTTTAAGAATGATTGATCAAGGAAAGCTAAATCATTTTCTAAGAGGACACCAGCAATCACAGCAATTACCGACACCACCAGATAATCGTAGAGTGAATACTGTAAAAGGATCAGAAACCTTTGTCATAGAGGTTGGAGCCAAGGCGAAGAATTTGTTTTGCAATTCCATCGTACATTCTTTCAAAACTATTGAGGATTTTCACGATAACGTTCTAAGCAGAGTCTTCGCGAGAGACACAGATGGAAAAGAAATAATGAACATAGCGAGAGTCTCGCCGTTAGAAGAATAGCAGAACCTGGCGAGTTACACGATAATCCATTGGTAGTAAGGTTGGAAATAAATCCAAGGCAAACAGAAGAAGGAGATGAATAAAATAATAATGAAGTAGAAGATTCTTGGGCTATTGATAGAGTCTTAATTGACATGGGAAGCTCTGTAGATATCTTATTCTATCATACCTATAGAACCATGGGTGGAAAATATGAGGATTTGATACCATCAACATATAAAATCTATGGTTTTAATGGTACTTCCAACAAGCCCAAAGGGGAGATCACAATGCAAATTCCATTAAAGGGGATATTTCCTAAGATCATATTCTGTGTTGTTGATATTGAATCACCCTATAATGTTCTGATTGGTCGACCTTGGCTACATGGGATATTAGGGGTGGCATATACTTTTCACCAGTGTATTAAATTCCCTCATCCTAATGGTGTTGGAGTCATCAAAGGAGATTGGGGAGAAAGCAAAAAATGTTATGAGATTGATGTAAAATCTTGCGAAGAAAGAGCTGAAAATAATAGCAATTGGAAATACAGCATCAAGCAATGACAGAGATGTGACAGATTAATGATTGATAAAATAGAGTAGCGAGAGGAAGTACATGGCGAGCATCTCGCGGATAAAGAGAAAACAACAAAATGTAACAGAAAAGAAGAACCATAAAGTAGTAAGTAGAAAGGTAAAAGGATGAAATTTAAGAAAAATTGTGAATGAATTTTTTGGAGAAATTGTTTTCAAAGAGTATTCTGTTTGAGTGGAAGAGATGAAATTGAAAAGTTTTACAAGAGAAGAAAAGATCAAAAGAAAAGAAATTTTAACAGAGTCATGATGCTCGCAAGAAACGCGAATAAAATTTCACAGAGATTTAAAGAATGTGACAAACCTTTATGGCGTGCACCTTAGTTCGCGAATACAATTTCGCAAGAGGCAAATGTAAGACCTACAAGTACGTCATAAAGGGAGTATCTCTTTACATGATTCAGGGATAAGGTTATACCGCTGCTGGAACCTGAGTCATGAAGATGTTGGGGTTAAAAAAAACCTATCCGGGAGAGAAACCTTGGATTTCCATCTTTATAAGGTTATACCCTGGTTGGACGACCGATGATCTCTCCTAAGGAGTGCAGAGTATGACCAAGGCGCCAAGGTACACGGTTGAGCCAAGGGTGCCCGGGTCGGACGAACCTACCCTGGCCATTCTTGGTAAGTCTTGGCTATGATGCACTCGGCCTGAAGAAAAACCCACTTAGGGTGCAGTCTTGTAACTATAAGCCATATAGGCATAAAGGACAAGAGGCTTCGAAAATAACTGGTTGTTGGTAAATATGGATGGGAGGAGCTAGTCTTGTATGGCCGATGGGCCCTCCTTGAAGGGGAAACCAGGGGGAAGATAAGGGCAGCACCCTCCATTAGGGAGATGATAAGTGTCTTAAGACGGCAATGTCATGGGACTTTATGCTCGCAAGAACATTTAGGCATGTCATATTGTCGCGTGACGAACATTATACAGAGGCAACAAGCCATAAAAGAGAAAAAGTTAAGATGAGATCAATGGGTTTTTACATGAAAATGTAAAGACGTCCTGCGATTTCATCGCAAGACGGAAATTTCATGAGGCTTTGATCTCGCGAGGGAACTTAGACTTGTCATATTGTCGCAATACAATCAAGGAATAAAGATAAGGCAAGATCAATGGGTCAATACATGAAAATATAAAGATTTCCTGCGATTTTGTCGCAGAAAGAAAAATATGGAAAAATAAGACCTTTAAGTAGGAAGGCATAATAAGACCACAAGATCAAATGATTGCGATAGTGTCGCAGAAATTATGATATTTGCGATATTTATACAAAGATCATAAATTTGTGCCATTAATTTCTAGCGATATCATCGCAGATATTGAGGCAAAATATACTAAATAGAATTTATTTATAGCTGATATCTAAGCTCTACCCAATTTTCTCATATTGCAGATGAATAACAGAGGCAAGTATGGGAATGCACAGAATAATGAAATTATTATTCATCATCATATGAGAAAATTACATAGACATTATTATATGACACATTTACACAGATAATTAAAGGATAATAATTATGTCGATTAACCATATTGCAGAAAAAGATTTTTTTCTAATTCATACAGATGGAAGCAAAAGAAATTTATACATTAAGTTGAAGAAACTCGTAGCAAATTGGAGAAACTCGCAGCGATCAGAGGAATATCATCTTCTTCATCAGATTTTTCAGGAAAAAGTAAATAAGTATACAAATTTTACAAAGAAGATAAAAAGAAGAAACAGAACTAATTAGATCCATCACCATCTTCTTCATCAGATTTTTCTTCTTCACCAGATTTTCCTTCTTCTTCTTCATCATTATTATCATCTTCATCTTCGCTAGATTCCTCAGCTTCTTTATCAGAGATAACAAGGTTTGGAGTTTTTGCTGGAACTTCTTTTGCAAGATCAGAATACAAAGAATGAGAAATGTCATGATCATCGCAAACCATTCTAATGGAATTATTGCGAACCTTAATAAGAGAAACGTTAAAGTTCGCAGTAGTAACCCTCAACTTTTCTTTCAAACTTGAATACTTTTCATTGCGAGCAGCAAGAGTGTTTGTGAGTTTATTCTTATCAGCTTCAAGTTCTTCTATTCTTTCAAGACATCTCTTTTCAGATCCTGCGAGTATATAACAACAGGTTGGAAATTTTATAAGGAAGAATAATAAAAACAAGGAATTGATAAGGAGGAACGGTTAACAACCTTCTCTTTCAGAAATCATGTCTTTAATTAAAGCTACTTTTTCAGCATGAAGACTAACATCTACACCTAAATTATTTCTGGCATTATCAAGAACCATCGCAGCCCAAGAAAATTCATCATCGTTAGTAATAAGAAGATGAGAGCGAACTTGAGTTTCCCTCGCAAGAAAATCTTTATTCTCGCAAATAAGTCTATCTCTTTCCATTTGAATACTAAGAAGAGTTTTATGGAAATATGCTAGGGATTTGGTGTCATTTTTAATTTCCTGATCTTTCTCGTCAATAAGATCACTATTCTTACTTCTTAATCTATTGATTTCTTCTTTTGAATCAAGAAAAAGGCGTTTAAACTTATTAGTTAAACTTAAATTGAATCTGTGCTAAATCTTTAAAAGATTAAGTTTGGATTTAAGTTCATCTACAGAGAGGGACCTAATTTGATCATCTGAGAAACTACTTAAAGAACTATTAAGGCGAGCAAGAAGGGGGTACTCTCATCTACAGGTTCAAGAAAAGATTGGAGGAATGTAGCCTCATCAGTAAGACCATAAATATCTGCAAAAATGATTGCTTGAATAAGCTGCGATAGGGAAAAGAAGGATTGAAAGAAAAGGTAAGTAAAACATACCATAGAGTTGTTGGTTAGCTTTGTCAAGATCAGAGATCTTTTGCTTATCAACTGAAGCTTCAGTCTCCAACTGCTTATTCTTCTTGCGAAGCTCAAAAACTTCAGCTTCTAACTTTTCTTTATCCTGGCGAAACTTAGCAGCTTTCTTTTCATAGTTAACACGTCTCTTATCCAAATCAGATGCAACAGCAAAGGAAGCTCTTCCAACCTGCGAGAGAGAAATATAAGTTAAGACTTGACAAATAAATAAATACATAAATATGATGAAGAAATGGAAACATACCAAGATTCCAAGAGAATTCAAGAGACTGGGAGTCATTGATTGTGAGATTCCATGAAGAGAATCATTATCAACCAGAACGTGGGCATCACAAACTTTGGCGAGGTCCTGGGATATCCTATTAAGAGCTTCATCTACATGATCATTTACAATACTATTAGTAGCATCGCCAAAAAATTTAGATAGTTGAGCCATAGAAAACTAAGAAAAAGAAGAATCCATTATGGTAGGGAAGGCATTATCATCACCAAAATCATCACTTAAATTTTCTGGAATAGGTTGAGGATATGAAGAAGAAGAAGAGGGTTGGGTGTTTCTTTTCTTTAAGGGAGGATCATCAGATTCCTCACTGCGATGGACAGTAGGCTTCCCTTGGGGAGGAGCAGTAGATTTTCCCTTGCGATCAACTGTGGATTTCACCTTGGTTCTCGCAGGCTTTATTGGTCCTAATTCTTCGATTTCCTGTTAACACAGATAAAGATAAGAAATAGGGGCAACAATTTATTGTTAAAACTAATGAAAGGATATTTCCTACTTCATCTGTGAAAGATTTAAGATCTAAGAAAGTGTTGGGTTTCCTAAAATCCTGGTAGCTGAGTTTCATCCTGTCAATCTGGAAAAGATTGAAGTAATTAGCGAAAATATAAAAACGTGGGGAAGATAGTGAATAATAATTATACAAAAGATTGGAGAGAACATACCTCTTTAGTTCTTTCAGGCCAGTTGAAGACCCAAGGTTGATATTCTGAAAGATTCGCGGTAATGCGCGAGAACTAGAAATATAAGAACCTTCAAGACATAACGGAAAAATGAACCACTTGTCATCGCTGGAGTGGCGAGGGCCTTGATTAGTAGATGTATTCCAATCAATATCTAGCATGATAACTTTGTCATCAGCGATCTTTTCTTTCTTCTGCAAACGGACACCCGAGCAAGTGATATCCCTCTTCATAGGGATTATCTTGTAATTTTCAAAAAAGTTCTCCACAGTATAATTTGCAGAGACAATTGTAACATCTTTAAATTGAGAATTCTGAGCAGCTTCAGGGTAGCGGGATCCTTTACCAGCCCTGCGAGAAGTATATTCAAGCAGTAATCGAATACAATCTCCATCCAATTGATATACCGCTCGCGAGAACTTCTCGTGAGAAATTATTTCATAAAATAATGAAAGTTCCGGGTCATAGAGAGGAATGGGAAGACCAACTTCAAGTTGACCTAGTGATACTATAACCTTCTCGTGAGAGCATTGATAAGTGAATAATTTGATGGAAAGATTGGATTTAGGGCCCTGATTTGGAATTGTAGACAGAGTAAAACCTTTGCTTTTGAGTTTTTATTGCATCTCACCAAAAGCAACCAAATTTTTAGCACCAGCGGCAACCATTTTTAAGTATGGGAATGAAAGAAAAGGTTGGAAAATAAGAAAGAAATCACAGCGATAGCAGATACGCAATTTGCGGAAGAACAATAAACTTGCAGAGAAATTATGAAGAGAAAGAAGAAGAAAGTAAAAAGAGGAAAAGAAAAGAATAAAAGGAGTATTTATAGAAGAAGAAGTTTCTCGAGAAGATGAATGCAATAAATGCAAAGAAGAGACATGAACGGTCATATCGCAGCGGTTAGAAAAGACGTGTTAAAGATTTATTGGAAGAAAGAATACGTGAACACAGCTGGCGAAGGATATAGAAATGTGTCAGAATAGAGATCAATGAGGAGAGATAAGTAGTTGCAGCATTTTAGCATTTTAATTCTCATGATCTTCTCTTCTTCGTAGGAAAGACATGAGAAGAGGAAAGATGTAGGACCAGAATATCGCTACAACGATATTCCTGCGAAGATTAACAACACTTCTGCGAGGACATCGCGAATACCTTAACAACATTTGACGAGTGTCACAGAATTGCTTAAGGAATGATGTAATGAATGACGAATGAAGAAACATGAAAAGAGCATGTGCTGACCTGCGATGGTTATAAGGTTGTCGAGAAGGAGAAACGTGGTTGTCGCGATGTGATCGCAGCATAAATCCGAGATAAAAGGAAGACTTAGCTGTCATCCATTATGTAATTACTCTATAAATAGAGACCCAATATGTCCAGAAAAGGATGATGCAATTTTGAGAGTTGAAAGAGTCTTGAGGAGAGAGAAACTTCAAGAGAATAGTTGTAATCTTGATTTCTTCCATTTCTGTAAACATTTCTGAGAACAAAATAATAAAGTGTCGTTTTTTATCTCCCATGATGAGTTGATTATTGTAGAATATTTACAAGGGTGTAGTGTAGGATTTCCTGCAAATACATGAGCAACGTTTTCTCTCCTCAACGTGAGGATCCTATCACTGTCTCAGCAGGCGCGTTTAATTCATGAGTTGCAGAACATTTTACAAAATCATGTTTAACTCAGCAAATACATGGACTCATCGTCCCACGAAATCATGAAATCAACAACTGACTAAATTTACCACGAGATATCAATCGTGTCACTTGGGGGGATATCAACTAGGGTTTTGATCTGGCGGTCTACAGCACGTGTGTTCAAACACACGATGGAATGTGAGCAAGTCGTGCAATCAGTTGAAGGAATCATCAAAGTAGTGGGTGGAAAATTAACCAAGTCTCCGCACGATGAATAATTGGTTTAACACGATTTCCCACTTTCCCACTCTTTGATTCCAACAAACTGTCACACTTCATGGGATCATGGTGTTTTCATCTCCGGAATTATATAATGTCTCTGAATCCTGATTGAAATAACAAGATTCGAAGAGTTTTCAAACATTCGAACAACAATCGTCCGAACGAGAAATTTCTCACCAAAGTTCATA
Organism: Papaver bracteatum; assembly: GCA_023529315.1. Taxonomy (NCBI): domain Eukaryota; kingdom Viridiplantae; phylum Streptophyta; class Magnoliopsida; order Ranunculales; family Papaveraceae; genus Papaver; species Papaver bracteatum. Next base: position 72,123 of record JAJJWX010005014.1, read on the forward strand.
CATGCGCTCTTTTGTCTACACGAACTCACATAAATTACTCTCAATCAGGCAAGATTCAATCATTCAGAGCATTTCACGTTGAATTCATAACACACCTACAATCTCAGATCATCATTAATCTCACACATTTCTCAGATTCCCTCCTACAGATCAACCCATCCTCTCTTGTGACCGAATTTACTCTGGAATGACCATTGTCTTGGTTTAGTCCGGAGTACTACAGATTGGTCTCTCGAACTTAAAGCACCAACTTCATAGCGGTGCATCTGTGTGAGGTTGAACATTTCGCTCGGTTCAAGGAATCTCCTCCGCACGGTCGTCCTCAATTCCGCAAAAAACCAGCAAATCGTTTTTCCCCATCTACTACCATTACATCATTACTTATCATAATGATATACAATCCTATGACAATCAAAGGATTATGTAAGTCATTCATGACATACGTATGCATAATTCCTAACAGGTTTAGGAATAAAAGTATTACATACTTCATATGTGTTATCCACCATGAATTCCTGAAGTAGTCAAATCCTGTCATTACGTTAACTGAATCATTAACCAGACTCAATTCTTATAGGATGGATCGTACCAAACACATATTGTTATATCTTTTCGTGTTTTCCCACTCTGATACCAATTGAAAAGGCGAGGGTACCCCAAATATACCACAAGCTATTACTTTTCCTTCTTATAAGTCATTTCCTCGAAAGTGATTGTCTATGGACTGATTCGAGACAATATAACAAATCGGTTCACACTTTGTGTGATCGTCTATGGATACGAGATCGAGACAATACAACAATAAAGTGTGTTTACTTGATACAAAGGTTCGGACTTAACCAAACTCAATAGGATTCAAGTATCAAGTAAATAGGAATTAACGTTTGTGCAATTTATTTTAATTATAATAAAATAATTATAATGCGGAAATATAAAGTAAATGACACAGAAATATTTTGTTAACGAGGAAACCGCAAATGCAGAAAAACCCCGGGACCTAGTCCAGAATTGAATACTCTCAGGATTAAGACGTTATACAAAATAAACCAAATTTGTATAGTTGAGACCAAGCAACTAAACCTATAGTTCACCTAGTTCCGTCTGTATTCCCACGCCTCCAACCTGTAAACAAGTGACGTACTTGAACCAATTTCTTTTGGTTCGTATTCCAAATAGTGAAGGAACAACAAATCTGTTTGGTATCAACTCTCTTCAACCAAGTGATATGAGTTGCGCAAAGGTTCCCTTGTTTATTTTAACATAAACTCCTTTGCCAGGTTCCAAGATCTATCTTATATTCAATCACCCAAAGGTAATCGTTAAGATTAAGCCAATCAATACCTTTAATAACAAGGAAACATATTGATGCCGATCTTCCTCAACTACTCTATCAAAACACCCAAAAGGATAAATCAATTATAGTCGGATTCTCTTTTTCACAAACAAGTATTGTGCACACCAAAGATTATAAACACCAAGTCAGAAATCTTCAATATCTTCTTTGTCTTCAAATATTCTTAGATCTTCAATAAACACCTGCACACAACTACTTGAATCTCTTGTGATCAATCACACATAGAACGGAGTATGTTAACAATGGATTATCACAAGATCGTCTTTAGATCTAACAACAACCTAAAGATCCATGTCGAAACCTTGAACTAGTTTGAGTGAACCTTATATCAAAAGAGAAGATTCTCAAGCATAAACAAACTTGGTGCAATCAAAGTTCAACCTCCGTTTGTCAATCAAATAAATACGAAAACTAAAGATAAACCGCAATATCTAGTTTCCCACCAACGGGTCACACTAGAGCTTCTCAATCCCAAAGAAGACTTTAAATTGAGCGGCCATAAGAGATTTCACCTAATTAGATTACTCTCCTCTCCGATAGGCAGTTTCACCAGTAACAAATACAAAAGAGGAAGTCTATGTCACGCATGATTAGTTTGCTAGAAATGCAAACTCAAAGTATTTATAGGCAAGGAAGTTTGGACACCAAGGAATTTCTAAAACCGAAAATATTCTCAAGATATTTTACATTACTCCACTAAATTCGGTTTTCATAATTCCTGTGAATGCACTTTCCAAAAATACATGATCGAAATCTCCATGGAATATCTTTAATTAGCAAATGCACATTACTAATTCTTATTTTCCATATATAATTAAAAACCCTTAATTAAAAAGATTCTTAACTTATTTAAATTCGATCTTGGGATTTAATTCCTTCTTAGCCGTTAAGGAATATCTTTGAACAATATAGAATAAGCATTAATGCACCATGTTCAAAGTGTGTCGACATCTTACTCTTGCAAGCCATTTTTCATACTTGCTCACTTGAAACCGATTTACCATGCTTCCAAAAAAGTTTAAAATTGGTTCATATGACTTTAAAGAACTACGTGATTGATCAAGTAACACTCAATCACAACTCATGGGTTTACGGTTCTATCAAAACAAGTTTCGGTTGTACCTCCATGTGAGTACTGTGCATAGTTACACTAGCTTACCAAAGATACGGCTGACTAGGTACTAGGATCGGTTCCCTACATATATTTGGTAACTAACTTGTATGCACTGCACATGTCCATAGGATCGGTTCCCACTTCCCGAAAACGTGTTGCACATGTTCATAGGATCGGTTCCCCTTTCTTCCATAAACCTTATTGCACCTCATACAAGGATCGGTTCCCTTGTGATGCACTCACCTCTTACTAGGATCGGTTCCCCTTCTCCCAGTAATAAGTTCAGACACTCACAACCCGATCATACCCCAGGTGATTACTTAAGATCGGTTTCACTAATAAATGTCATACCAATACATAAGTCAGGCCTCATGTGAATAGTTTTACCAAGAACACAAACAAGTCATGAGCGGTTATACTAATCACACATATTGGTTGTTCATAAGATATGCAATGAAGAACAGCCCCAATAATGCCTGGCAATTTCCTTTTCGGTTCACAACACATATCATGAACTTACTTCCTTAGAACACATGTAAACATTGTTCCCTAGGATGAAATCCTCACCTCATACCCATACATAATCACAATAGCATTCATACGATTATGTCGATGTCTTATATACAAAGTTTGATGGTTAAGCAAGAAACTTCATATTGTATTCCTTAATACTATGTCTATCTAGAGTGTTCATGCTTCGCAGTTTTATGTTTTCAATATGCACGACTTAAAAGATACGTTAGGGAATGAAACAGTTCAAGTCAAATATCACTAATCTCAAGTGGAAGGATGATGTTGTAGTTGTAGCTCCGTTCTTCTTCACTTCTTCAAGTCTTCGCAATACTTGTAATGTCTCACCCTAATACTTTCAAGCTAACCTATACGAATTTGACTGTAGTACATTTAAATCAAGCGACTCTTAAATGAGTTTTGGTTCACTAAAATATGACAACCAAACTTGACATACCAACACTTGGTGGGTTCAACCGATCAATGCTCTAACATCAACTATACTTAACTGTCCTAGACTGAGACTAACCTATAAGTAGACTAGAAATCAAGACATTAGTTTTGATCGCTAACATTGACAAACATGCTTGAGATAGTAACGCATGCGAGTTCGACCGAGTAATGCTCTAACAAGTATGATTATGTTAGTAATTAATAGCCAAGATTCTATAATTTTAGGGGTTACTTACTCCCTTTTATCATGTTTTACCATTTTCCCTCTCTATTGGTTGTTTGCTCGATTGAACAATGACTGGGTTCATCCCATGCTAGCATATCCAGACTATGAGTCCTGATACCAATGTGCATCCATAAAATCTACGTTGAAATAGACAATTTTAAACAAATGGAGATGGCGGATGATGACTTTACTTTATTTGTTGGTGCCGTGTGAAGATTAGGGCTACAAAAAAAATGGAATCAGTAACAACATAACAAAGAAACAACAGTAAAACAATAACAAAAACAACATTCCAACAACGAGCAGCAAACAGAAAAAATTACATCTATAGACCGATTCAAGCTAATCTATAATCTTGGTTAATTAATAAACTAATATTAGATCAAGATACAAAAAAAATAAATTGAGTTTTACCTTGTCGGGACTAAATATTGAAATAGATTTTTCTTAGAGATTTAGGAAGATGAGCTCGACTGATTTCGGGCAGGGGTTTTTCTTAAAGATTTTTCTGATTATGCATAAAAAAAATTTTATTTAGAGTTGTTGAAGAGCAATCATGGTTGTTTTTCTTTTCATGTGAAATTGATATTTAGGAAAACCTAAAAGGAATTAACATCATACGAATCAAATAGGGTTTAGTTGAAAAGTGAGACTGTAAAAAAAGGGAATTGGGATCGAAAATACCAAAAATTAGTGGTGAGAATAAACGGGATGATCCTATTGGATGGAATATATTCTGGTGGGGACAGAAGCTCTAAAAGAGAGCTTTGTTCAGCTTTTAACCACATCGGAGGAAATTCGCCTGAAATCATATCTCCCCTCCTTTAAAATGCTAAGTCATATGAGCTCCCATGTCGCACGGTAAGTGTGACACCCCCCTCAAATCAAATTAGATAAAAGATTTGGGCATTAGTAAACCTGATGAGGACACTTGGCTGGATTCTATGAGTTAGGACATTAAATCTTTGATTACACTTTATTTACACCGATTATTTAACCGAGAATTTATGACATGTTAGAAAAAAAAAGGGTAGACAATACTTCAGTAGAAGACCTAGGCTTATAAAAAAAAATTACACTTGGTTTACACCAAAAAATTAACTGGATGTTACTAACGCCAGTTAGGTGTACAACACATCCATCTAATACCAAACCTAGATTTTACAGTTCAATCACTCTTTCTTCTTCTTTACGTGTTCGCCCGTTTTACATTAACACAATTCTTCTCAACTTCCAAAACCCTCTTCAATCTTCAATCACATCATCACAGGAAATCAACCGCCATAGCACATACCTATACCCATAAACATCAACTATTTCTTCTATGTAATTTGAGCAGCAGCAGGTCTTCCAACTTCTTCATCATCTCTTTCAATCTTTACCCACAACAACGAGATTCTCTCTCGACTGATTTCTCGAATCGATTGAACCACAACAACTTATGAAAAGACGAGGGTACCCAAATATACCACAATCTTAAACTTTACCACCTATAAGTCCTCTTACCGAAAGTGATTGTATATGGACTGAGTCGTGACAATACAACAAATCGGTATTCACACTTTGTGTGATCGTCTATGGATACGAGATCGAGACAATACAACAATCAAAGTGTGATTACTTGATAATAGGAACGGACTTAACCAAACTCTATTTGATCACTATCAAGTAATACGGAGTTAACGTTTGTGTAATTTACTTTAAATTATAACAACAACAATTATAATTGCGGAAAACAAAAGCAAATGACACAGCAAGATTTTGTTAGCGAGGAAACCACAAATGCAGAAAAACCCCGGGACGTAGTCTAGAATTGAATACTCTCAGCCGTTACACAAAATCACACCAACTTCATATAGTTGAGAACAAGCAACTAAACCTATAGTAAACCTAGTTTCTTCAGTATCCCTGCGCTTCCGAAATTCAATAAGTGCACACACTGGAATAATTTCTTTGCTTCGTATTCCAAACAGTAAAGGAATAACAAATCTGTTCGGTAACAACTCTAATCAATCTCGGTGATATGAGTTAGACAAAGGCTCTTCTGTTTAATCCAATAAACTCCTTTGTCGGGTTTAGATCTATCTATTCAATAACTACCAAAGTAATTGAGTTTATATTTTGCAATTAATAATATGATCTACCAAGATACTAAATATTGATGCCGATCTACGCAACTAATCAATAAATTCTATCAAGATAAACCGATTACAGTTGGATCCAAGATGATCAAGTTTTGTGCACACCAAAGATTATAAAACCAATAAGAAATCTTTTGTGTCTTCAAATCTTCTTAAATCTTCAATAAACACCTGCACACCACAACTTGAATCTCTTGCGATCAATCACACACATGACGGAGTCTGTTAACAATGGATTATCACAAGATATCTTTAGATCTACAAACAGTTCTAAAGATCCCATCGACACTTCGATCTAGTTTGAGTGAATCTTATATCAGATGAGAATATTCTCAAGAATAAACAAACTAGGTGCAATCAAAGTTCAACAACCGTTAGTCAATCAAATCAAATCGAAAACTAATAATACTGCAATTATCTAGTTTCCTACCAACGATACTCGTAGAGCTTCTCGATACCACAGAAGTCTTTAAAAGAGCGACCGTAAGAGATTTCGCTTAATTAGAATACTTTCCTCTCCGAATAGATGGCTCCACCAGTAACAACACAACAGGGTAGTTTTGCTGGATCTTAGGATAGTTTGCTCGAAATGCAAACTTGGGTATTTATAGGACAAGGAAGTTTGGACACCAAGGAATTTCCAAAACCGAATATTCTTAAGATGTGCAATAAATTACCAAATCGGTTTTCGTAATTCCTAGAAATACTCTGTCCAAAAATAACCGAAATCCTACTAGAAAATCTCCAATTAGTAAATGCACATTACCAATTTTTATTTTCCAGAGATATGCATTTTAATTGCTGGTAATTAAAAGCATATAAAAATTAGCAACCTTAATTAAAAGATTATTAACTTATTTGCGGTCCAGGATCTCCTTGAGTTATTAAGGAATATCTTTGAACAATAAAAGATAAGAGTTACTGAACATGTTCAAAGTATGTCGACATCTTATTTCTTTGTAAATCACTTTTCATATTTACAATCTTGGAACCGATTATACCACACTTCCAAAAAAATTTAGAACGGGTTCATCTAATTTCCAAGAACTATGTGATTGATCATATTAATACAATAACATGGGTTTATGGTTCTACCAAATACAAGGGTCGGTTCTACCTCAATATGGTTACTGGGACCGGTTACATCAGTTACCAGGATCGGTTACGTCAGTTACCAGGACCGGTTACCATATTCTCATGGTATTACTTGTGATCGGTCATACCAGTTACCAGGATCGGTTACACCAATTACGAGGACCGGTTACACCAATTACAAGGATCGATTATACATTTTTTTGTGATCGGTAAAACCAATTACTAGGATCGGTTACACCAATTACAAGGATCGGTCACACCAATTACGAATATGAATCATACCATCTTAGGTGATTACTTAATAAAAGTAACACCAATACATAAGTCAGGCACTGTGACTAGTTTTTCCAAGATACATAACAAGTTATGATCGGTTGTACTAACTTACGCATATTGGTAATCCAAAGATATTCAATGATTAACAATACCAATAAGCCTAACGATTTCCCTTTCGATTCATAAACAAGTTCATGAATGTACTTCCTTTAAACGAATGTAAATATTGTTTCCTAGGACAAAATATTAACCTATACCCATACCCATACACATAATCACAATAGCATTCATACGATTATGTCTATGTCGTATATACGAAGTTCAAAAGATAAGCGTTATACTTCGTATTATAATTCTGTAATACTATGTGTACTAGAGTATAATCTTTCACAGCTTCACAGTTATGTTTTCAATATATCACGACTTTAAATATACGTTAGGAATAAAACAGTTCAAGTCACAATATTACTAACCTCGAGAGGAAAGATGATGTCGTCGATGTAGCTTGTTACTTATTCACATTCTTCAAGTCTTCGAGTAATACTTGTATGTCTCATAATCCTAATCTTTCTAGCCTAACCTATACGAAGTTGTCTCTAGTACATAATCAAGAGACTCTTTAATTGAGTTTTGATTCACTAAAATATGACAACCAAACTTGACATACCGACGCTTGGTAGGTTCAACCGAGCTATGCTCTAACAATCTCCCCCTTTGTCAATTTTAGTGACAAAATTCTTACAATCATATGGATAAACAAATGTGAAAAATACTAGAACCCCCTACTATATGGGTTCAATATATAGAAGCCCCATAAAATGGATCCTTCATTGTTAACTCAATACTTTAGGAAAATGATATTACTAGGCCCAAAAAATCAAATTTGTTTCAGATCTGGCCCCTAATTAATTATTATGAATTTTAATATTGACAAAACTACCCTTTACCATAAATATAAGAGGAATATGAGAAGATATTTTTATTTTTCCATTTTCTTTCTCTCTCATCTTTATCTCTCCCAGTTGCAGAGAAAAAAAATCTAGGGCTTTTCTGAGATTCATTTTCATCTTCTCCTACTGCAACAACGATTAAGAAGTTTTAGGGTTTTCTTTCACTGTTTCGCATCTTCTCCATCGATTCCTCTGTAATCTCATTTGTTACGAAGATCATTCTTATCTAATAAAGAGAGATCATATGGAAGATGAAGAAGATTTATTTGATCTGATTGTTAACCGAAGAAGATAAACTACATCTGAAGATTCATCCACATAATCAAAATGACTTGCAGATAAGATTTGTCTAGATTTATTTTTCTTTCACTGATTTCATTTTTCATCCGCTCTTTTAGATCTGGAAAAACGATGGTGTTTATGGGTGAAAACTATTCCTGCCAATTTTGGTAATTTGGGATGTGGATAAGGAATGAATCTAAACCTTACACAAATGCACTGCGCCGTGAGTGCTTGTAGATTCGAGAGATCAATCTGTGCAAGTCCGGCCTAAACCAAGAAATGGCCGTTCCAGACTTGTTTCGGTCACAAAGTGAAGGAGATGGGGTTGATCTTAGGTAGGGAAGCGAAGAAGGTGTTGAGATTGTGAAGGTGTTGGATATGTATGACTTTTATCAGAAAGCTGAACTGGCTTGCAGGATGTAAGCTATCAGTTCCGAAGTTTGAATACTATTGTATCAACACTTGCCTCTGTTATCTCGTCTTGTTCTGTTCTTGTGAAAAATAGGGCGGAGAACCTATTTATACAAGTCTTTTAGCCTAGCCTTCGTATCTCGTGGGAAGTGGAGAAAGTGGAGTGATGGAGCAGTGGAGTAGTGTGTTGGTGTCACACGACCAGGCTTGCCCACTTATCCCATCATCACTAACCGTCCATGACTTCCTGACACTGTAAACCGCCAGACCAATACCCCAATATGTATCCCCCAGTATGTATCCCCCAGTTTGTGACATGATTGATATCGTGAACGTGTGGATCGTGGGACCCACAAAAAGTAGCATGTAATGCTACGTTATTTAGGAAATTGATACTTGTGAAGTATCGTGTGTATACTATGCAGGTACTGCATCGAGTATATTCAGCATGTATGAAGTATCGTAATTTGAGAGTCTCAAAATAATCTCATGTCCAGCCTACTTCATGTGATAGTTTGGAGGTTGCGAAAACAAGTCCTCCCTTGGCCGACCACATGGTGTGGTAGAGTGACGGGTGGTGATCACCATGACTTCGCACTGACCAATTAACTCCTGACCATGATTGTATAACTAAGATGGTGAAGTTGGACGGACGAGATGGTCTCTGAGACACGCATCTGCAACCATTGGTGAAATTAGGGTTTTGAAGTAGGCGCACAAGCACCACTCTTTAGCCTAATCGAATCCAAGCTTGGGATACGAATTTTGGCTGGACGACCGTACATGCACGTAGATGACATGACAGTGTAGGCGCACATACCCCATTGTCTCGCGAAAGTGTGATCTGGGCTACTCAATTTATCCGGCGAAGTTGAGTGGTCGAGATCAATTTGCAACAGCAAATTGGTGCCGCAAAATCCGCACACCGTACAAACTTCGGGCGCGCGTTCCAAGACGACCAGGATTGGTCGATCTTGGCCAATTGCTCCAGCGTGTAGGTGGTAGGCTGGTGTTCACACCTATGCCTTACCGTCCCATGAAAACATTATCTAAGCCACTCAATTTGTTCGGAGAAATCGAGCGATTGAGATTAGTTTGCAATTTGGAAGGAGCGACCATGCATGTTGGAAGCGCGCGAACCGAGGAGAAAAAGAAAGTTTGGTCTTGGACGATTGGGTGTAGATATAGGTGGGCCTGCAGTGATCATGTTGATACTTATCGGACCTTCTTAGCATATTCCTGAACCCTTCGTCCGATCAAGAGAAGATGGACGCTTGTGATCGCGACATAAACCCTAATCAGGGTATTGTCGGTCGTGTGTTGTACCTAGTTTGGAGCGCACGAACTAGGACGACCAACTATAGTTGGTCCTGATCGATCAGTCAGGTATGTAGGTGGGCCCACAGTGATTATGTTGACATGCTTCGTGCCTTTTGAATCTACATCTGCACCCTCCATCTATACCTGCGAAGATGGATGGTTGAGACTGTTTTGCGACACATGTAATGTGCCGCAAACCCTAATTTAGGATTTTCCGTCCATACTGCTATGGTTTGAACGTTTTGGCAAGCTAGGCCAATCTTTTGGGGAGGCCGACCATGTGGGGCCCGCATTGGTCCGGCAGCGGATATTCCATACCTGCTTGGGGGTTATGGAATCGATCTGGGCCATCCAATCATGCTGGTGGAGTTGGATGGTCGTGATCATATACATACTAATACGGTCAGTCCGGATGCTCAATCGGGCTAGTATAACACACCGAGAGTTGCATCCTGTACGGGTATTTCGTACATGTTTCATTATAATGCTTGGAGATTCGTGTTTCTCTGCTGAGAGCAACACTCAGTCGTCATGCCACATTGATAATGAGTACAGGAAATACAAGGTTGGTTGCGCATTAATTAATAATGTTGTAAATTCACAAGGTATATGGGATTGTTGCTACATGCTCCAACCTGGATGAATTTCGTGTATTTTATTCAGAATGGGATTGTTGCCACATGCTCCATTCTTGGTGAATTAGTAAAGTGAAGAAGTATTCAACACTTATTAATGGCTTTATCTTTTACAAGATGTTAGCGCATAAGTTTTAGGTTTTACAATTTTACCCTTAAATGAAAATCCACCATCAACATTAAGTCCCCTGCCTAGCGCATAATGGTTACACTATTGTGGAGTAGGTATGAGATGGTGATAAATTTTTATGCTAAAATGACCAAGCTAAAGTGAATGCATATTTACCGGATAGGTCGACATCGTCAGGCGTCGCCCTGGGAGTCCTGATTAGGGTTTGGAGGAGAAATACGACCTGGTCGACGTTGAGACCTCATTTATCGGACGAGTTATGTTGTAGTTGATCCGGTCTCCCTTAGGGTTTCCTTCAGTATGCATGCGGGGTTTAAAACTACCGATAATTTTTTTTGCAGAAACTCTATCTCTCCAACATGCCGAGCAACAGTAGATCGTCTTCTTAATATCACCCAGGTTCTTCTGTCAAGCGTACGCGGTCTGCGTCCGAGCTTCATGATGAATCCCCTGCTCGTGTTCTCCGAGTCAAGAAGATCATATTTGTTCGTCTTTTTTCCTTTTCTGATCAATTGCTTGTTCCTCATAATGATCAGGTAAATAATTCTCTCCTTCTAGCAGAGATACCCCACCGAAACATGTGTGACAGTTATCGATGATGACGACTTAAACAGTCCTCTTCCTTCAAACTCAAACACGCCTACCCCTGGAGACCTTGAAGATGCTGAACTGGGTATCTCATCTTATGAATACCCCAATGCGGGTCTTTCATTCGATGTTCGCATGAAGTGTTTATCTTTCAGCTACTGAGACGTTGGTGGGTTCTTAGTGCAGAAGGAGTTTGTACCTTTGTACATGATAGGTGTCTAAAACACCTAATTTAATATCTAGTATTTATGCTTTCTTTGCTATTTTTCGTGTGAATTGTGTCTCTTATGTTTGATTTTGAGTTTACTAGGTGCAATGGAGTCATTTGAGGCGAAAGAAGGATAATTAGCCATTTGGAGCTGAAAGGGCAAAAAGGTCATTTCATTGGCGACACTATCTGGAGCCTAGCAAAGTATAAGGGGCAACTCTGTTTGGAGGAAGCATTAAAGACATCTCAGCTAAGGATAAGGGGAAACCCATTTAAGTGTTAAAGGCATCCGGTCAGATACTTAAGGCACCTATGTGAGCTAGCTTGGGATGTTATTGGGCGGCCCATATTAGTACCCAGGTCCGGACCCAGTTTGTATAACCTAAATCATTCGAATTCTCACTCAATCATTATTCACCTAAATAAGGAAAAGCTGCGCAAGCAGCTGTTGATGCTGAAACTGAGAGAAGAGAGGTCGAAGAGGGTTCATGAAGAAGTGAATATGGTGGCTGTGACTTATCAAAATAGATGGGATTTGGTTTGGTTCAGGGAAGAGTTCTGTTTAAGCTCGATCTGATTAATGGGGTTCTAGTGACGAAATTGATATTGGATTGAACTGAATACTAGTTGTTTAGAGAGATGAGAAGATTTTCATGGGTTTGATTTGTATGTGAAATGAACTACAAGGAAGGAGCAGTTTGTGTGGCTTTGTACAACCATTATCAGTTTGCAAATGGCACACCTACTATTTGAGAAAATGCTTTAATGAGCAACTCCTCTCTGCAAGGGGTGATTCAGTGAATGTTGATACTACTGGGGTTGTTGAAATGGCAGAGAGAAGATGAGTTACATTCCACGATGTTGCAAAATAGTGGATTAAGGGTTTGAGGCAGATATGCATTTGGATTTGGGCTTGAGATGCATCGAATGGTGGTGCTCAAGTCTAATGAGTCAGTTCTAGTTGGTGCTGGACAATGTTATGAGTACAGCTACAGATGTGTGCATCCAGTGTGGTGGTTCAGATGCAATTGAGATGGAATGATGCAGTCTTGAAGTTGGTTGTGTTGGTGAACTTTGTAGAGAGGAATGGCTCATGGGGTGATGCTGGTGTGTTGAATTACAGTTTAGGGACTTAAAACTAAAGCAGATTAATCGAGGTGTTGGACAGAGGTGGATGCAAGGCTGTTTGAGATGGATGGTGGGTTATGATGCAGCTGCAGTTGATATGTAAGGAAATGGGACATGAACTGAAGCTGGTGGAGTTGTGTATAATGGATAAGCTGAGAAGACTCATAAATGGCGTCGAGTACTGGTGATATTTGAAGCTATGAACATAAGGAAGTCAAGACAAGGTGAAGGTTGCTTTGGTGATTGATTGCCAATTGGCAGTGGCGCTATTACTGTGCTGGGAGTTAGAGCGTTGGAGCGAACTAGTTTGGTTGAAGCCATTGGCAGTAATGGAGAATGATTCAGAGAAAGCGAACCTGTAACGAAGTGTTATGAATGAAGTCTTGATCTCGAAGGACAAGGAAGTTGATTGACAGAGAACGATGCTGGCAGTGATGATAAGAGGAATTGCATGCAAGGCAATGGATGTGAAAGTTTGTGCTGCTGTGAGATTAAGCTGAAGAACAGGTAGTGCTGCGCTGTTGGTTTATCCTGGGTGGTTTTAATGGAGCTTATGAAGTATATTAGTAGCTGATGGTTTGCAGGTACATGGAACTAGCTGGTGATGTGCAGAGCAGGGAGGTTTGGACTGAGATAGTGCTGGTACTTGGAGTTAGTGGTGCTGTTGATTGGAGAAATGGTGGAGATTATCATGCAGTGTTGGCTTCATATGGAAAGCAGAATAGTGGATTTTAGTTGGTTGTTGCTGCTTGTGGTTAAGGTTCACGACTGCAGTGTCAGATGCATTGCGTGGGTGATTGCAGGTGGAAATAGGAGCTTGTGTTCGCAGGCAAATTACAGGGATACAGCGAAGGAGACGGAAGCGGCAGAAATTGAGCTTGAGCTACAAGAAATGGAATTATGCAGCGAATGAATGTTGAATGGACTGGTGTATCTTGCAGCTGCACAAGATTGACAAGGTTAGAGAGTTTATGGTCGAGCTAGGAAACAGAAACGCAACCAAGAATGTCGCAGAAACAGTGCGGAAAGTGGGCGAGAATGGCGAGCCGGTGGTACTAGTTCCGGTAGTCGGATTTTGGAACCGAAAGTGGGGGTTTTAAAGATTCAGTGAATCATGAAGGGGGTTCGAGTCGGATGCAAGAGTCGACGGTAGGATATATGAGTTTGGAGCTACGCTTTCGGGCGCGTTTTCGCAAGAGAAAGAATTGGTTTAGATGATTTTTGTGGGTGTTTGAAATACAGAGAAGGAAAGATGAGTTGCTGGAAGTACATACTTGATGGTGACAGTTTTCGATGACAAAGGCAGCCAGAGTCAATTTTCCGGCGATGGCAACCAGATTCTGGCGATGACGTCAGCAATTCCGGCAACAAGTTTTGGACCCAAAATTCCAGAGACATATTTCTCACACATGGGCTTGGTGGACTAGTAGATGGACGTGGACTTGAAAATTTTGAAGGCTAGACCTAATTTTGGAACAAAAAGAGCTATAAAAGAGAAGTTTTTTCTCAAAATCTAAAATCTTATCTTTATATCATCTCTTCTACTTTTGTTTCTAGGGTTTGCAATATGATAGGGTTTCTCTTCCTTCTTGTTATGAACTCCATTAACATGAGTACTTAAGTTTATTATTGGTTATGGAATAATTGGATTTCACATAATATGGTTTTTGATATGATAAATTAGTTTTGTCTCTATACTTTATCGATTATGATTCACAATTTATATTGTTACATGATTTGAATGCTTGTTTGATCAAGTCGCGAATCGGTTGAGTTTATTTTCATCTCTATTGCTAGATTAGGGTTTGTTATACGTAAAAGTGATAGATTCCTGATTACAAGTAGCATGAATATGGTTATAGCTTGTAGTGATACATCCTAGTAATCATATGTGAACCGTAACCTTTGTTAAATTGAATTAGTGCACTTTCCACGTTCAATTGCTTTGATTGGCCTGATTTCATATAACTTAATGCATCTAGGGAATTAAACTTGATTAGTTCTTTTACACGTTAGGTTGTTCTTTTAGATAGAACTCATACTCGCATCTTTTAATGTGTTTGTTGATGACAAAAGGAGATTAGCGGGATATTCTTGCGATCAAGATATTCTAGGGATTTTGATAAAAGTTGAGATTAAAATATCAATTCTAGTTATTGTGAAGAAAACATATTTGTGAATGAAGATGAATCATTAACCAATATTCTCACTACCTTGATTTGGGTGTTACTTTTTATTGTTTTGCTTTTATTTTATTTTAGTATATAAAAATCAGAAAAATACCCGGTGTTTTATATAAGGAACCGAAAATATATTGACAACCTAGAACTCTCTGTGGGATCGATCCTTTCTTGCCCTTGATATATTTATATTTTGAGTAGTAATAAAGTGTGAATTATTTTTGACGCATACGACAGCGATCAAATTTTGGCGTCGTTGTCGGGGAGGCAACGGTTGTCACTTGTTTTTGGTTTCTTATTTTTGTTTTTTGTTTTGTTTTTAGTTTTTCTTATTTTCTGGTTTTAACATAGTTTTGAGAACTCTTATTTCAGGTACCAATTCTATGGAAGGAGAATATTGGAGCAATGGATACGATTTTCAACCTCCTCAACACTATGACAATTTCCCACCATCTATGGAATGCAATAAAAACCAATTTATTGGCTATGATGCATATCCTAGAGAACTTTATGGTGATTTTCATACATACCAACAACAACCTTGTAGTGGGTATGTAAGTCAAGCACCTAGGTGGGATAATTCTACTTCTAATTGGCTTTATTCGAGTTGTATGCAGATTATGCATGGATTGCAAGATATGCAACAAAGGCTAGACCAACTTTATCGTAATACAGAGAACGTCGCACAAACCAATTTCTGGAACATTCCTTCTTACCCGACTCCGGATCGTAGTTATGATCATTCACCCATTCAAAGGGAAGAGTCATGGGAAAGAGAACATATTGTAGCTAATGGTGGTAAGCGTGTGAACGTTAGGAAACTTGCGCAGAAATTATACAAGTTGGAAGATGATGGATCCTCGGAAGAGCTTGTCGATGAAATTAGTAGGACCATTCATATGGAACTCCAACGACGTCGTGATAAAGGTTGGGAAACTGACAACGATTATGATTATGGTGAGTCTGAAGATGAAGACGAAGATGATTGTGTTGAAAAGGACCAACCTTTAGAGATATTTGATGACGTTAGTGTAGTTGACTCAACTCTTGATCTTTATAATGATCAAGCACCTATTCAAAAGGTACATGAGTATGATGAAACTACTGTTTTACAAAACTTTGCAACAAGGTTTGAGTCTAATGCAGAGGAGCATGTTGAGAATGAAACCGTTATGACCGATATTGTGGAAGACCCAATTGAGCTTGCATATGATTGTAATAAAGATGTTTATGTCGAGACTTTGGTTAAGGCAGAAACAGATGAAGAATGGTTGCAAGGTTTGATAGAGGACCATGATATACAAGAGGTGAATAATTCACTTGAGTTTTTCAAGGATGAAGAGGATTCCGTGCTACAAGAGATTGTGCGAGGTTTGTCTAACCATTTGCATATTGTTTCTTCTCCTTTAACTCTTATTGGTTTGAATGTATGTGCTTCGAGAACATTGTTGAATGACTTTGTTTCTCGATTTCCTCCATTAGAAACATTTGATTCTCATACTATGCAGGTTTGTGAACAAGTAACCATGGAAGTACCCGACTCCTATATTCTTTATGCACTTTCAAGTGTGGACAAGAATAAGTGTGGGGGGAGATTTTATCGGTTCATGGCTTCATTTCTGTTTTATATTACTAATATTTGTGTGAAGCCAGTGTTTGAAAAACAGGTGCTATGGATGGATCCCCAACTTTTCCGATTATTGGTGTATGGGGAATTCAACTTGCATGTCGGGATGACGACTTTAAACCAAGCACTAAGTGGGAGGCAACCCACCGGTTTTGTATCTTTACCTTTATCTTTTTATTCTTTAAGCATTTTATCTTTATTTTCTTGTTTTTGCATATCATTTGCGGAATTTCCCACCTTGAACTTTCTTTGGACGATTCAATTTTACATTGAGGACAATGTAAAGTTTAAGTGTGGGGGAGCATTTATATGTTTGCATAGTTTGTTTTATGCCTTTAAAAAAAATCAGAAAAATAGAAAACCAAGAAAAAAAATTGTGCTTTTTGAACTCCGAAACCTAGAAATATGCCTTTAGGATGACACTATCAATCTAAATGGATGGAACCATTTTGATTACAGGAGTTGAGGAACCAATTAACTAAAAGAGACAAACATAGCTCAGAAATCATAAATTATATGATAGTTGTTACCATATCTCGTAATATCACCATATCGCATTCTATTTTTATTTTTCCATATTTATCTATTATTCTCTAAGTGCTTTGGTGGGTCACTAAACACCGACGTGTTATTACTGCTAGAATGAAATAGAGTGATTGAGTTGCTAGAAAAAGAAAAATAAAAAAAAAAAAAAAAAAGACCGACCAATTAGCCCAAACGGAATAAAAAGACACTTGGATAGCAGTATGTGTGAAACGTTGTCCGTGTCTCCGTCGCCTAAATAAGCGTGGAATGCAGGATCCAAGGCAACTATCATGTACTTGCTGACAAGAAGCATGCGCTTGGATCCAAAAGATTGAATCATGCTGTCACAAAAAAAGAGAGAGTATTATATTGGTTGAATGAAGTCACTCCTGGTTCCCTTGTATATGCCAGTGAGTTGATGTAGAATTCAAACCAGTAGCTTAATCCAATAGGATGCATAGGTTCATCTTGGAAGTGACCTTCAGACAGATATGGGATACATCGATCACTAGTGAACATTCGCCAACATCTACATCTATATCCATCTTCTTAATATTTTCATTGTGATTGTGGTTTGTTAGTTTCCGAGTATTGTGGCTTGTTCGACTATCTAATTAAATCTTTATTTACTAATATATGAATCGAAATTGTACAAGGTACCTCCTCTTGTAGTCATTTTGGATTCGTTCATAGATTTGTCACAAATAGACGAAGTTGGAAATATAGGTTTTGTAGGAAGACCTCTTGTAAACCTTCACGAGACTAAAACTCATCCACTAGGGACACCTAGGGGTTCAAAGGCTTGTTATTTATGCTAAAAGTGACCGTAGCCTCGACGTCACGGAGTTGTATGTATGCTTTAGAATTATTTTATTTGATTTGCTCGAGGACTAGAAAAGTCTAAGTGTGGGGGAATTTGATAGGTGTCTAAAACACCTAATTTAATATCTGGTATTTATGCTTTCTTTGCTATTTTTCGTGTGAATTGTGTCTCTTATGTTTGATTTTGAGTTTACTAGGTGCAATGGAGTCATTTGAGGCGAAAGAAGGATAATTAGCCATTTGGAGATAAAAGGGCAAAAAGGTCATTTCATTGGCGACACTATCTGGATCCCAACACCTCTGTTTGGAGGAAGCATCAAAGACAGCTCAGCTAAGGATAAGGGGAAACCCATTTAAGTGTTAAAGGCATCCGGTCAGATACTTAAGGCACCTATGTGAGCTAGCTTGGGATGTTATTGGGCGGCCCATATTAGTACCCAGGTCTGGACCCAGTTTGTATAACCTAAATCATTTGAATTCTCACTTAATCATTATTCACCTAAATAAGGAAAAGCTGCGCAAGCAGCTATTGATGCTGAAACTGAGAGAAGAGAGGTCGAAGAGGGTTCATGAAGAAGTGAATACGGTGGCTGTGACTTATCAAAATAGATGGGATTTGGTTTGGTTCAGGGAAGAGTTATGTTTAAGCTCGATCTGATTAATGGGGTTCTAGTGACGAAATTGATATTGGATTAAACTGAATACTAGCTGTTTAGAGAGATGAGAAGATTTTCATCGGTTTGATTTGTATGTGAAATGAACTACAAGGAAGGAGCGGTTTGTGTGGCTTTGTACAACCATTATCAGTTTGCAAATGGCACACCTACTGTTTGAGAAAAAGCTTGAATGAGCAACTCCTCTATGCAAGGGGTGATTCAGTGAATGTTGATACTACTGGGGTTGTTGAAATGGCATAGAGAAGATGAGTTACATGCCACGATGTTGCAAACTGGTGGATTACGGGTTTGAGGTAGATATGCATTTGGAGTTTGGCTTGAGATGCGTCGAATGGTGGTGCTCAAGTCTAATGAGTCAGTTCTGGTTGGTGCTGGACAGTGTTATGAGTACAGCTACAGATGTGTGAAGCCAGTGTGGTGGTTCATATGCAATTGAGATGGAATGATGCAGTCTTGAAGTTGGTTGTGTTGGTAAACTGTGTAGAGAGGAATGGCTCATGGGGTGATGCTGGTGTGTTGAATTACAGTTTAGGGACTTAAAACTAAAGCAGTACACTGAGGTGTTGGCAGAGGTGGATGCAAGGCTGTTTGAGATGGATGGTGGGTTATGATGCAGCTGCAGTTGATATGTAAGGAAATGGGACATGAACTGAAGCTGGTGGAGTTGTGTACAATGGCTAAGCTGAGAAGACTCATAAATGGTGTCGAGTACTAGTGATATTTGAAGCTATGAACATAAGGAAGTCAAGACAAGGTGAAGGTTGATGTGGTGATTAATTGCCAATTGGCAGTGGCGTTATTACTGTGCTGGGAGTTAGAGCGTTGGAGCGAACTAGTTTGGTTGAAGCCATTGGCAGTAATGGAGAATGATTCAGAGAAAGCGAACCTGTAACGAAGTGTTGCGAATGAAGTCTTGATCTCGAAGGACAAGGAAGTTGATTTGCTGCATGTAGTTATTGGCAGAAAACGATGCTGGCAGTGACGATAAGAGGAATTGCAGGCAAGGCAATGGATCTGGAAGTTTGTGCTGCTGTGAGATTAAGCTAAAGAACAGGTGGTGTTGCGCTGTTGGTTTATCTTGGGTGGTTTCAATGGAGCTTATGAAGTATATTAGTAGTTGATGGTTTGCAGGTATATGGAACTAGCTGGTGATGTGCAGAGCAGGGAGGTTTGGACTGAGATAGTGCTGGTACTTGGAGTTAGTGGTGCTGTTGATTGGAGAAATGGTAGAGATTATCATGCAGTGTTGGCTTTATATGGAAAGCAGAATGGTGGATTTTAGTTGGTTGTTGCTGCTTGTGGTTAAGGTTCACGACTGCAGTGTCAGATGCATTGCGTAGGTGATTGTAGGTGGAAATAGGAGCTTGTGTTCGCAGGCAAATTACAGAGATACAACGAAGGAGACGGAAGCGGCAGAAATTGAGCTGGAACTACAAGAAATGGAATTGTGCAGTGATCGAATGTTGAATGGACTGGTGTAGCTTGCAGCTGCACAAGATTGACAAGGTTAGAGAGTTTATGGTCGAGCTGGAAAACAGAAACGCAACCAAGAATGTCGCAGAAACAGTGCGGAAAGTGGGCGAGAATTGCGAGCCGGTGGTACTAGTTCCGGTAGTCGGATTTTGGAACCGAAAGTGGGGGTCGTAAAGATTCAGTGAATCATGAAGGGGGTTCGAGTCGGATGCAAGAGTCGGCGGTAGGATATAAGAGTTTGGAGCTACGCTTTCGGGCGCGTTTTCGCAAGAGAAAGAATTGGTTTGGATGATTTTTGTGGGTGTTTGAAATACAGAGAAGGAAAGATGAGTTACTGGAATTACATACTTGCTGGTGACAGTTTCCGATGACAAAGGCATCCATAGTCAATTTTCCGGCGATGGCAACCAGATTCCGGCGATGACGTCAGCAATTCCAACGACAAGTTTTGAACCTAAAATTCCAGAAACATATTTCTCACACATGGGATTGGTGGACTAGTAGATGGACGTGTGGACTTGAAAATTTTGAAGGCTAGACCTAATTTTGGAACAAGAAGAGCTATAAAAGAGAAGTCTTTTCTCAAAATCTAAAATCTTATCTTTATATCATCTTCTACTTTTGTTTCTAGGGTTTGCAATATGATAGGGTTTCTCTTCCTTCTTGTTATGAACTCCATTAACATGAGTACTTAAGTTTATTATTGGTTATGGAATAATTGGATTTCACATAATATGGTTTTTGATATGATAAATTAGTTTTGTCTCTATACTTTATCGATTATGATTCACAATTTATATTGTTACATGATTTGAATGCTTGTTTGATCGAGTCGCGAATCGGTTGAGTTTATTTTCATCTCTATTTCTAGATTAGGGTTTGTTATACGTAAAAGTGATAGATTCCTGATTACAAGTAGCATAAATATGGTTATAGCTTGTAGTGATACATCCTAGTAATCATATGTGAACTGTAACCTTTGTTAAATTGAATTAGTGCGCTTTCCACGTTCAATTTCTTTGATTGGCCTGATTTCATAGAACTTAATGCATCTATGGAATTAAACTTGATTAGTGCTTTTACACGTTAGGTTGTTCTTTTAGATAGAACTCATACTCGCATCTTTTAATGTGTTTGTTGATGACAAAAGGAGATTAGCGGGATATTCTTGCGATCAAGATATTCTACGGCTTTTGATAAAAGTTGAGATTAAAATATCAATTCTAGTTATTGTGAAGAAAACATATCTGTGAATGAAGATGAATCCTTAACCAATATTCTCACTACCTTGATTTGCGTGTTACTTTTTATTATTTTTCTTTTATTTTATTTTATTTTAGTATATAAAAATCAGAAAAATACCCGGTGTTTTATACAAGGAAAGATTGATTTTTCGTCTGATTACTTATTGAGAATGTTTCTCTCTCCTAGGCGTTTTTTTTCCTCTCCAAATTTTAGAACGCCTAAAAAATTTTAGAAGTTTTGATCAGTTTGTAGAGCTACAAAAAATACCCAAGTTTTGTTCTTATTGCAAAATTGTTGGTCATGTTGATACCGATTGTAGAAAGAAGAACAAGAAAAATTCAGTGAAGAATGTTCAGAAGTGGCATCCCAAAGGTGATGATGGTAATACCGGCAATGCAAATCAAGGTGCAAAGACTAATACTCCTCCGGAAGTTGGTACAGCTGATGGGCAGCCTCAATCGGCTCTTGGTGATACTAAAAAGTTGGAATTGGAGCTTGAAAAAATTTCAGCTGAGTTTCGTGAAGCTCAGATGAAGCTTATTAGGTGCAAAAACATTATTGCTGCACAAAACGATATTGCTGTACGCAAGGGTGCTCCATCCTTGTCTATTTCGGATACGGAAAAGGAAGGAAACAATAAAGAAGGTCAGTCCGTGACTAAGTCTGCTGCCAGTGCTATGCAAAATACAACTCAAAAACGACAAGTGAAGGGTAAGCAAGCGCCTACTATTCTTTTTATTCCAGAGAGAGTTGAAGTTAGGAAAGAAGAATCTGATATTTCTAAAGATGAGTGGAAGCATGTAAAGGGTAAAAAATCTCCTACTAAATTTTCGTTTACTCCTTCTGTGGATGCAATAGGCTGTTCTTCTGAAATACATTGTGAGAATTCGTTTGACTCTCTAAACTCTGAATTGGGTCTTAGAGAAAATGAATTTTTGAAAGAAGGGAACCGGTAAAGTGACAATGCTATGTCGGAGGATGAAAATGCTGATCTCCTAGCTACTAATATGGCGAATGAAGTTAAGAATTCAAAGGAGTGGGGTACAATTTATGATGATATAAAGAAACCAGATTCTCATGTTGAAACAGAAAAAAAAGAGAGCTTTCCTTGAAAGAATAGAAGAGTTAAAAAAGAAAAGGGAGAGGTTGGATGATGTTGTTTTTGATATGAGGAATATTTTGTCCAGTGAGGAACTAGACGAGGCAAGCAATATTGAAAATGATCAGGTGCGGACTAATTTTATTAGAAATCCAGAATTTAGAAAAGAATACTACAAGGAAAAAAAGGAGTTCATGGTAAATAAGAAAAAACCCCAATCTCCTATCATGCTAATACCGGGTGGTAATTATGCTTCAGAGGAAGAAGACGATGAATATGAAGATGAATATGAAGAATATTTTGATGATGATTACAACCTCCAAGTTCAGGAGTTTGATTTGGCAAAAACAATTGCGAGCATTAAGAAGAGGAATTTTAGAGTTGGTCGAAAACGATATTAGTTTTTTTGTTGTACTCTTTTGTTCCTTTTTGTATTAGAAAGCTTTTTTAAGCTTCTTGTGTTTTGTGGGTTTCTAGTGTGCCCCTTTGGTTTATGGGGGTGGGGAGGCCTTGAGCCTCCCATTTTGTAATTCTTGTAATTACGTTTTTTTGGTTCTAATAAACTAAGACTTACCAAAAAAAAAAAAAAAAATTATACAAGGAACCGAAAATATATTGACAACCTAGACCTCTCTGTGGGATCGATCCTTTCTTGCCCTTGCTATATTTATATTTTGAGTAGTAAGAAAGTGTGAATTATTTTTGACGTATACGACAGCGATCAGTACACAAAGTTATGGAGAAAGTACGGCCACATCGCAACCATGAATGTGGTATGGCACTGTTCATATACTATGGTCACCACGGTAAACTTCCTTCTTCCCATGGTTGCTGAGATGGAGAAGATTTCTATCCGCAATGTTGTCGAATCAAGCCTCGAAAAGTGGGAGGATATGGTATCTACCTGCGAATCCATGGAGTTTAATGTGGGTTGGTTGCGGCAGTGTCTTGATATTATCAAGGTCGATTGAGATGGTATCCTCGTAAATGTTGTTCCTGCTGCGGAAGCTATCTTGGAAGAGGAGAAAGCTCTGAATACAGAATCAATAAAGGTAGAACATGCAGTACAGGACTTGAAGAAAATGACAGAGAGGTATCAGGCTAGACTGGAGATGATGCTCTCAAGGAACTATAATCTGCTAGATGGCCTCTTCTAAATCACATGTAGCTGTACTCCCTCGTTGTTAATGACGTTTGTGTCAAAGTTTTCTTTTGAACATCTTTGCGGAATAAATTGCACTGTTTTTTTGATTGGTGAAATAGGTTTTCATTAATGCATTTATGAATATAACTGAGGATTCAAACATGTAATTAAAATAAATGCATGTATTGTAGCGTCACGAGACAGAGTGAACAATGGTCAAGCATGATATACTTTGAGCCATTTTTCATTGATGACCGCTTCCAGCCTACCTCCGTCCACCTTGATGATCTTGTAGTAGCCAGTATTCTAAGACTTGGTCACTGCGTAGGGACCTTCCCATTTTGGTGAGAATTTTGATGCGGACATATCTTGCTGGATGTGCTTAGCCGTTTTCAAGACCAAATCTCCCACTTTGAAAACACGTGATTTCACAGTTTTGTTATATGCCTTGGAAATTCTGTTTCTGTACACCTAAGTGGTTCTTCCGATTTGTTTCTTCTGAAATACAGAGTATCTAACTCCAGTATTATGGAGTTAGAAGCTTCATCCTCGTCCCAGTGGATCCCGGTCGCTGCCGCAATCCTGGCTGATGGGATTTTGATTTCTGTCGGGAGAATTGCGTCCGCTCCGTAAACAAGTGAATATGGGGAAACTCCAATGGATCTTCTAGGTGATGTCCGGTATGCCCACAGTGTCATTGGTAACTGGTCGTGCCATTCCCTATGATTTTCATGTACTGTTCGACTGATGATCCGGATCAGCGTCTTGTTGGTACTTTCTGGAGAAAACTTGTTTGATGCCATATCCTTTAAGTAACTCTCGTACCTGTTTATTGGCGAAGGGAGTGCCATTATCAGTGATGATATGCTTAGGTACACCAAAATGATAAATGATGTGTTTCTTAATGAAAGCCGTAATTGTTGCTCATGTAGTTCCTCGCAGGGGAATGGCTTCTACCAATTTGGTGAAGTACTCTGTCGCGGTTATGATGTACTCGTGCTGCTTAGATAAGGGCGGGTTGATCTTCCCGATAATGTCAAGACCCCATCTGTAGAATGGCCACAGACTGCTTATTGAGTGCAAAGGGGTGGAAGGCGCGTGAACAAGGTTCCCATGAATCTGCCATTTGTGGCAGCTTTGAACAAAAGCGGCCGCGTCATCCTCCATGGTCGGCCAATAGTATTTCTCGTGTATATGGAGAAACAGTTTCCTCTTCCCATGATGTTCCCCTTCGTGTGTTTCTTTTAAAATTACTGAAATTTCCACCCCAGCCAGGGCATCTTAACAGATTACCTCCGAAACTCTTGCGGTACAGGATCCCTTCGTAGAATACGAATCGCTTGGCCTTTTGCTTTATCTTGATGGCATCCTTTTGATTGACAGAAGTTGTTCTATCACGAAGATAATTGATGTATGGCTCTCTCCAGTCCCCAGTGTGGTTCACATTAAAAACTTCCAATTGGTTTGGCGGTGCTTGGCAATTTGAACAAGACTTATGAAGTAGTCTGGATTGAGTCTCCATCTCCGGCCAGTAATAGCCCAGACGTTGGAGTCATCGGTAAAGCGTTACCACCAGTGATTGTCCGAAAATTTCATTGTGAAAACGATTCAGCTGTAGATGTGCTTCGTCATCTCCAAGGCATCTTGACAGAGAGCCGTCCGGATTTCGATAATACAGCATACCATGAAGCATGAAGAAGTTCTGTAGGGTTTTGAGACTGACCTTTCCTTAGGAGAGCGAGATGTTGAGCTCTTGAGTGATCGGAGTTCGCCAATCATCAGTCTTGGTGTCTCTGTATTGTGATAGCCATGTTGATTCTATGGTTCTCCTCTTTACTGCCAGGGTTTCTTCCGAACCTTCGAACTTTAATTTGGAATCAGTGTTGCCAGACAATCGGCGTGTTTGTTGTTGCTGCGACCGACATGGATTATGGTTGCGTCGGCAAAATAGTTTAGTAACCTTTGCGCTTTTGATCGGTATGGAGCTAGTGTTTCTTCCTTCAATGCGTATACTTCATTCATCTGATTACCAGTAACTTGGAGTCACCTTTTATCTCCAGACGCGTGACTCCTGCTTGCTTAACTATTGACAGCCCTATGAGGAAAGCTTCATACTCTATTGAGTTGTTGGTGCATTTGAAGTCCAGCTTGAAGGAATGTGAGAACACTTCTCTAGTTGGAGAGACTAATACCACACCCGCTCCTCCAGTATTACTACTAGGGCTAGCAGAGCCATCAAAATACAGGATCCACACTTCTTCTTCCAAAACGAAGACGTCTGTAAATTCTCCAGGAAGGTCTTCGTGTAGTCCTGTAGTGCCTTCTCTAGGAAATGTTGCCAGTAAGTCTGCAACTTCTTGACCCTTGATAGCTCTAGGTGACGCACATGTTATGTCCAGCTCTGACATTCGGGGAAGCCATTTGCATGTCCTTCCTGTCAGGACTGGCTTTGAAAGTAAAAACTTCGCATGATCAGATTTAGACACAAGTATGACCTTATTAGACAGTACGTAATGCCTAAACTTCTGAATGGAATGGATCAAGGCCAAACATGCTTTTTCCGCCCTGGGGTATCTGAGTTCGGCGTCTCTTAATATTCGGCTGAAGTATTATATAGGATGTTCGACTCCCTCATCATCTTCCTGAGCGAGTAGAGCCCATAAGGCGGTGTCACTGAAGGCGGTGTAGAGACGCAGCGGCTTCACTTGGACATGAAACTTCATGATGGTTGGGGATGACAATATTAGTTTAATCTCCCGAAAAGCTTCCTGCTGGATTGCGGTCCAGACGAAGGTAGCTCCTTTCTTCAGTAAGGGAGTGAATGAGGCGGCAAGTTGGGCTAGACCAGGTATAAAACGTCGGATGTAGTTTACCTTGCCCATGAAACTTTGGAGTTCCTTCACAGTTTGGGGAGGTGGCATTGTGAGGATAGCCTGAGCCTTAGACGGGTCCACCTTGATCCCTTCCGCGGTCACTTGAAATCCCAGAAATTTTCCTGAAGAGACACCTAAAGCGCATTTCAAAGGATTCATCTTCAACTTGTATTCTCGACACCTCTCAAACACTTGTTGTAAGACGTTGGCGTGATCTGCCCGGGCCCTAGACTTGACCATAATATCATCTACGTAATCTTCTACTTGTTTATGCATCATGTCATGGAAGATTGCCGTCATAGCATGTTGATACGTTGCGCCAGCATTCTTTAAAACGAATGGCATAACAATATAGTAAAAATTTCCAAGAGGGGTTCGAAAGGATGTCTTACTTGCGTCGTGCTCATACATCCTTATCTGATTGTAGCCGTTGTAATTATCCATAAAGGAGAACATGCCGTGTCCGCTAGTAGCATCTACTAACATGTCGATGTTAGGTAGAGGAAAGTCGTCCTTGGGGAAGCACTTGTTCAAGTATCTGAAATCCACACAGCACCAAATCTGTCATTTTTTCTTTTTTACTAGGACCACATTAGCTAATCAGGTTGGATGATGGATAGGTCTGATGAAGCCAACAACTAACAACTTCTGAATTTCATCCTTGATTTGCTCTTCCACTTCGTGTCTGAATTTCCTCGGAGATTGCTTGACCGATTTGGATCCGGGTATGACATGAAGGTGATGGGTGACCAATTTCTCGTCTAGACCTGGCATCTCCTCGTATGTCCAGGCAAACATATCTTGGTACTCCTTTAGTAGTTGGACAAGACTCGCACGCTCAGCCACGGACAGAGTTGAGCTGATAGAGATAGGCTTGGGAGATTCTTCATTCCCGATGTTAAAAATCTCGAGTTCGTCAGTTATGGAGTTGGTGCCATCTTGTAGCTGTCGCGGAGCATCTAACACCTCTTCTTATGTTTCGTCATTCTTGCAGCATTCAATTATGCAGAGATACTGGGTACCAATCTCTCCTGCTAATTGCTAACAGCGACGCCGATATATTGTCTTCCCATCCTGATCACGGCTTTCCTCGAAAGAGCGTTCCCTTTTGGCTTGAGCATGGGTTGAAACTTCATCGGGTAAAGGTAAACGCCTCGTCAGAAAAGGTATGTCATGGCGCTTAGTCCCCAGTGATGCAAGTCGGTCTTCTTCCTGGATTGAGGCCCACGTTGGTAGTGGGGTGCACAGGACTTCATCCGACCTACCCCGCGGAGTTTCTTTTGGCTCGAACAGTTCCACTCCGCATATTGGCTCGTACGGAGACAATGATGCAGGAATACGTACGACTTACTCATTTAGCATGGTCTTCAGGCATTGGTGATACGTTGAAGGGATGACCTTATTGTCATGAATACACGGTCTCCCTAGTATCATATGGTAGTCTGGCTCATTTTCTATGACTTCAAATTTTATTTTCGACTGAACGGGTCCTACTGATAAATTCAGATTAACATACCCGTACGTGCTAGTCTGGTTTCCTTCGAAGTTCGTCATTTTGGTGGGCTGCCGTACAATTTTGCATGGATTAACCTTGGCCGTCCTGAGAGTCTTGAGAGTAATCACGTTTGAATAAGCTCATGTGTCGATGAGGGCCCTCCTGAATTCTGAACCCTTGATGCGCGCGGTAACATGTAGGGCCCGATTGTGACCTTCCTCTGCCATCATGTCATCTTCTGTAAACATAACATTATTTACGGATATTTCCGATGTGATTAGGACCTCCGGACGTGAAGGAGTTAGGTGTATGTCCAGAGCTATTTTATTAATTGCAGTAAACGTCTCCGCCGTTGTTTCTTCGAGAGGTGCAAGAGTTCACACAAACTTTCCACTAGAGATGCCGCTTCCTAATCTGCTGGTCTCTGGTTCGTAGTAAAGTTGTTGATCTAGAGAGAACTAGTCTCTAGTGTAGAGGTCTCCGGAACGCTCACCTTTGACATCATCTTGATGAGGAGATCAAGTATGCCGTTTATTGTTTCCTTGATCAGCTCCATGTTTTTCGTATGAATCTCTTGTACCCGTGATAGTTCTCTTAATGTTGGGAATCTCCTGATCATGCCGTCAGGTACGTCGTTAGGAGGAGGCGTATCTCAGTTGGAGGAACCATCAGGATTCGAGACTGTCGAGGCGTTACTAATACCAACCATCTCCAAATTGATTGAATGGTATTGAAGAAATTGACTTTACAATCGAGAGATTAATCTCCCACTGTGGTCGCCAATTGTTTATGGATGAAAACTATTCCTGCTAATTTTGGTAATTTGGGGTGTGGATGAGGAATGAATCTAAACCTTAAACAAATGTACGGCGCGGTGAGTGCTTGTAGATTCGAGAGATCAATCTGTGCAAGTCCGGCCTAAACCAAGAAATGGTCGTTTCAGACTTGTTTCGGTCACAAAGTGAAGGAGATGGGGTTAATCTTAGGGAGGGAAGCGAAGAAGGTGTTGAGATTGTGAAGGTGTTGGCTATGTATGACTTGTATCAGAAAGCTAAACTGGCTTGCAGGATGTAAGCTATCAGTTCCGGTGTTTGAATACGATTGTATCAACACTTGCCTCTGTTATCTCGTCTTGTTCTTTTCTTGTGAACAATAGGGCGGAGAACCTATTTATACAAGTCTTTTAGCCTAACCTTCGTATCTCGTGGGAAGTGGAGAAAGTGGAGTGATGGAGTATTGGAGTAGTGTGTTGGTGTCACACGACCAGGCTTTCCCACTTCTCCCATCATCACTAACCGTCCATGACTTCCTGACACGTTATTGTGATGACGCGTTGTGCACTGCACGCTGTAAACCTCCAGACCAATACCCCAGTTTGTGACATGATTGATGTCTTGAACGTGTGGATCATGGGACCCACAAAAAGTAGCATGTAATGCTACGTTATTTAGGAAATTGATACTTGTGAAATATCGTATGTATATTATGCAGGTACTGCATCGAGTATATTCAGCATGTATGAAGCATCGCTGTTTGAGAGTCTCAAAATAATCTCATGTCCAACCTACTTCATGTGATAGTTTGGAGGTTGTGAAAACAAGTCCTCCCTTGGCCGACCACATGGTGTGGTAGAGTGACGGGTGGTGATCACCATGACTCTGCACTGACCAATTCATTCCTGACCAGGGTTGTATAACCAAGCCGGTGAAGTTGGACAGACGAGATGGTCTCTGAGACACGCATCTGCGACCGTTGGTGAAATTAGGGTTTTGGAGTAGGCGCACAAGCACTACTCTTCAGCCTGATCGAATCCAAGCTTGGGATACGAATTTTGGCTGGCCGACCGTACATGCATGTATATGACATGACAGTGTAGGCACCCATACCCCATTGTCTCACTAAAGTGTGATCTGGGCCACTCAATTTATCCGGCGAAGTTGAGTGGTCGAGATCAATTTGCGACAACAAATTGGTGCCGCAAAAGCCGCACACCGTACCAACTTCGGGCGCTCGTTCCAAGACGACCAGGCTTGGTCGGTCTGAGCTGATTGCTCTAGCGTGTAGGTGGTAGGCTGGTGTTCACGCCTATGCCTTACCGTCCCATGAAAACATGATCTAAGCCACTCAATTCGTTCGGAGAAATCGAGCGGTTGAGATTAGTTTGCAATTTGGAAGGAGCGACCATGCATGTTGGAGGCGCGCGAACCAAGGAGAAAAAGAAAGTTTGACCTTGGCTGATTGGGTGTAGAGATAGGTGGGCCTGTAATGATCGTGTTGATACTTACCGGACCTGCTTAGCCTATTCCTAGACCCTTCGTCCAATCAGGATAATATGGACGCTTGTGATCGCGACATAAACCCTAATCAGGGTATTGTCGGTCGTGTGTTGTACCTAGTTTGGAGCGCACGAACTAGGAAGACCAACTATAGTTGGTCCTGACCGATCAGTCAGGTATGTAGGTGGGCCCACGGTGATTATGTTGACATGCTCCGTGCCCTTTGAATCTACATCTGCACCCTCCATCTATACCCGCGAAGATGGATGGTTGAGACTGTTTTGCGACACATGTAATGTGACGCAAACCTTAATTTAGGGTTTTCCGTCCATACTGCTATGGTTTGAACATTTTGGCAAGCTAGGCCAATCTTTTGGCGAGGTCGACCATGCGGGGCCCGCATTGGTCCGGCAGCGGATATTCCATACCTGCTTGGGGGTTATGGAATCGATCTGGGCCATCCAATCATGCTGGTGGATTTGGATGGTAGTGATCATATCCAGACTGATACGGTCAGTCAGGATGCTCAATCGGGCTAGTATAACACACCGAGAGTGGCTCAATTGGGCTAGTATAACACACCGAGAGTTGCAGCATGTACGGGTATTTCGTACATGTTTCATTATAATGCTTGGAGATTCGTGTTGCTCTGCTGAGAGAAACACTCAGTCGTCATGCCGCACTGATAATGAGTACAGGAAATACAAGGCTAGTTGCGCATTAATTAATAATGTTGTAAATTCACAGGGTATATGGGATTGTTGCTACATGCTCCAACCTGGATGAATTTCGTGTATTTTATTCACAGAATGGGATTGTTGCCACATGCTCCATTCTTGGTGAATTAGTAAAGTGAATAAGTATTCAACACTTATTAATGGATTTATCTTTTACAAGATGATAGCGCATAATTTTTAGGTTTTACAATTTTACCCTTAATTGAAAATCCACCATCAACAGATGGTAAATTATCTTGGTTTTGATGTGGTTATTTAGAGATTTGAATCAATTTGATTCAATAGATTTAATTGTTGAGCATCAAATAATATATGAATTCGTATCAATTAAATACTATTTCGATTTTGATTTTCGAATCAATTTCGTCTCCTCTAAGTTCTGTTTAGTTGGGATTTCTTCTTCTTTTTGTTATTTTTCATGTATGTATTGATGTTTTAAACCGTAAGATTTACTTGCTGTGCAGGTTCAATATGTTGTGTTAGCAACTTAGTTGGATGAGAAAGTGTTTAATGGTGATGTTCGTAAAGGATCTGTGGTTCAAATGATCTATTACCCGTGTAATACTATTTAGACTCAAAAGTAAGTTTTTCTGAATTTTGATCCAATTTTTTGTTTGATTTCAAGTTTTTTAGTGTTATAAACCTTTGAAATAATGCTCGTTTCAGTTTATAAAGATGAGGTATCATACAGTTGAATCTAAGAAACTTCAACAACTATTTCAATAGAAAATCAGTGAAATAAGATAAGTTTCTTTGAGTTTTTTTTTATGGTTTGAATGTATCATATTCAAATTGTATATACTTTACAATTTGAGTTTACTGTTCTTTTGTTCAGAATTTGATTAATATTTCAATGTGATTGAGTTTCTCATTTTGATGATTATGCACAGCATGTGTAACATTCGTCTACACATCCGAATTGCATGTGTAACTTGCGTCTACACATCCGAATTGCATGTGTAACTTGCGTCTACACATCCGAATTGCATGTGTAACTTGCGTCTACACATCCTAATTGCATGTGTAACTCTCAGTTACACTATTAAGATGCTCTATAACTCCTAGTTACACTAGTCATATACATGTGTAACTCCTATTTGCACAAGTCAAGTGCATGTAAAAATGGTTATACATTGTTGTGTGTATTGTTCTTTTTAATCTCATAAAAGCTTATTGCTTTTTGTTTTCTTCAGGTTTCCAATAACTCAATTAGATTGACTTCTTATTTGTGGTATTTTTGTAGGATGGTATTCCTGGAATTGGAGTTTGCGCTGAAATGATGAAATGAGGACTAGGAAGTGGAATTCATAATTGATTAATTATGGAATTTTAGAATGGAACTGAGGACCAAGTGAAGAAGATTGTTGACATACTAACGGTGATGAAATTGCATCCATATGGTGAGTGGATGCGATGATAAATGTTGTGAATACGCTATTACATTTGATATTTCTATGAATTAGAAGTATTTAAATGTAGTTAGGAATGTTTTTTGTACATAGGTTATGGTCAGTCCTCCATTTGTGTTCCTTACCTCGGCTAAAAGGTCATTGTATCATGAGATTCAAGTGGCTGCTTGCTGGGTGAAGAAAGGAGATGCTTGTTGGGTGAAGTTAGGTATGCATGTTCAGCCTTTGTTCATTTGATTAATCAGTTTCAAACCTGATCATCATCTCATATTTGATTGAATTTATCCATCCATCCATTACTACTAGCCATATGTATATGTAACTCCTAGTTACACAAGTCAGATGCATGTGTATATCCTAATTACACATGTTATATGCATGTGTAACTCTCAGTTACATAAGTCAGCTGGTGTAAGCTTACACGATGATATGTATTTATATGATTCTTGGTTCATTTATGGTCAATGTATGCTGAAAGATATTGAAAAGTGCTGGCAATAATTTTGATTGCTTTATTTGGTTTTGAGTTATTTTTTTGTAGTGGATTGACTACCTCAAACTACACAGAGCTTTCTCAATAGTATCAGAAGTACAAGGATCAAGTTTTGTGTTTTGATTTTTAAATGCCAGTACCTTTGGTTTATTTCATCTGAAACTTATATAAGTAATTCATTGGACTTGACTAATATACTACATGACTTGGGTTTATTGTTGGAATGCTGACGAAGTAAGATCAGACTCCAACTAACGAAGTTGTTGTTTCGTATGAAGCCTTACTAGATGGTATGAGTTCAAAATTTCTATTTTGAATCTTATTTTATCTTTGATTGATCATGATAGTTCGTCCATGCAGATGCCCAAAGCCAACAGTTGATGCTATAGGAGGACTTGCGCTTGGAGGTGGGTTAGAATTGGAAATGGTTAGTGATTTCTGCTAACTAGTAGTTATATGGATGTGTAACTAGTAGTTACACAAGCTATATGGATGTGTTACTGCTAGTTACACATCCTGGGATATAAAGTTTATGTTCTATATATTGCAGGTTCTTATGAAAAAGGTATATCATGCATATTGGAATGACTAGATAACATTGGTTGGCAGTTGCTTTATGGCCAGCTTGTTCTTAGTAAAGGACCATCATTCGGTTTGGATGATGATCTAGCTAAAGAAACGAGTAAAGCAGGTCAATTATTTATCCTATAACTCTCTCCCTCGACTCTTCCATGAAAAGAAAAAAACTATTCAATGCACTCAAATTCTTTGCTTGCTGGTACACCTTTTAAGATCCCTCTCTTGTTGTTTTTAGTTTTAAATTATATGTCTAGACTGCACATTTATTCACATTACACAAGTAGGATGCATGTGTAACTTCTAGTTACACATGTTATGTGCTTGTGTAAATCCTAATTACACAAGTAGGATGCATGTGTAACTCTGAATTACACTAGACAGATGCATGAGTATCTTCTAGTTACACATGGAAATTATGAACAAACCTTGTAACCAAAAAATTACGCATGCCAGTTACACAAGCTTTTATGGATGTGTAACTGCTAGTTACACATGCTAATTGAATGTGTAATTGTAAGTTACACATGCTATGTGGATGTGTATCTGTTGCATATGCTTATACTTTGGTGTGTTTTGATGAGCACTTGTTTTGAGTTTGCAAAAAATTTGAATTCTTGCAACAAAGTTGTTTCTTAAGCTCTGGGTTTTAATTACTTGATTTCACATCTCTTTATGATAGAATGTGATTTCGTGTAGGTGAAACTGAATATACATTGTTGTATGTACTGTTCATTTTAAACTTATAAATATTGAGTACTTGTTGTTATATTTCAGGTTTCAGATAACTCCATAAAATCTAACTGCTTAAATGTGATAATGGTCTCGCTGGAATTGGAGTTGACGTTGAATACACAAATCAGATGCATGTGTAACTCTCAATTACACTAGTTAGATGCATATGTAACTCTCAGTTACAATAGACAGAAGCTTCTAGTTACACATGCTAAGAAATACATGTATTTTTTTATGCGTTCTTTTTTATGTCTATTTTTTTTATGTGTAACTTTGCATTACACATTGCATAAGGATGTGTAACTTCTGGATACACATGCCATATACATGTGTAACTTC
The DNA here is from genome assembly GCA_023529315.1 of Papaver bracteatum. NCBI lineage: Eukaryota > Viridiplantae > Streptophyta > Magnoliopsida > Ranunculales > Papaveraceae > Papaver > Papaver bracteatum. The sequence continues at coordinate 106,669 of JAJJWX010005014.1, forward strand.
TGTTTACACATTCACAATATACTTTAATAATTTTGGGCCTAGATTTAATAATTTTGGGCCTAAATTTAAATTTTATTTAATTAAGAGCTTGACAATATATAAAAGGGTATGAATGTCTTTTAATAGCTCGGGGCCTAGATTTAAACTTCTTTTAACTAAGGGCCTCATATTATGGGTTATCCATGGGTCGGACCCTGACATAATTTACCCTAAACAAATTACAAAAATTCATTATACATACGCTTGATTCCAAGTTTCAACAGCACAAAAACCTGCATATATTCAATCCATAAATGCCGTTGTTGACATTTAAATAACAAAGCTAATACTCCCCTTAAAGGTAAGATAGGTAGATTTTCAATCCGCACATCTTTGTTATTTCTCTTTTGTAGTCCACATAACTACAAGCATCATATGATATGTTTCTCCCCCTTAGTCATTGCTTTACTCTTTCGTTAGATATAACGTTTAAGCACAATTGTCCTTTCCTTAGTGATTACAAACCACTTGTTTACTCAATATATTTCTCCCCGTTTTTGTCAAAAAATGACAAAGGTCCGAGCAAATACACAAACCGAAAGGATCTTACAATCTAAAAAAAATTTGTACAACCTATAAGAGTTAAGCACGAAGGTTTCACATACCATTTTAGATAACCAATATCAAAACTGAATCTACAAGTAATTTGGTTTTAATATGCTATCAAGGAAATAATTAATAATTTCCCAAAGCAATTTTCACTAATAGTTTAACAAATTGACTAAGAAACTTAGTTCCCTTGCTAAACCGATTACACAAATACAATCGCTTATTTCGATAAGACCAAAATAAAGATCAGAATTAACTTTATTTTTCTCATCAGGCTCTAATTATTCAGATAAAAACTTAGACCTTGCACTTTAGACAAGACAAATACTAGGTTAGTTAACTAATATTTCTTGTCAAGGCATTCGATTAGACTTGAATAACCAAATCCTTAACTTTTTATAAGTCTAACTAAGATCATAATTATCTTAGTTTCTCTTATCCGGAATCAAATTGGACTAAACAAATGATCCCATATTTTACTAAGCCATAAACAATACATACAAACCAAATAAATTGACTTACACAATTATTTCTCTTAATCAGAAGCAATTGAAACAAACATAGACATTAAAGCACCGCAATTGCACCGAAATTTCGTTAAGTCTAAAACAATTGATACCAAACAATAAAGAAAGATATCAAACCAGTTTTTCTTAACCGGAAAAAATTGAATCACACACACATACATCCATGCACATATAGTGGAATAAACATCAATTGTACCAAATTTTGTTAAGCAAAAGCAAAATATATGCAATAAACTCAAGCTTTTTTTAAATAGGAAAACGATTAACTAACAAATTTGTTACCTCAAATTCTGCATCCTCTTCTCCCCAGAAAGATATATCATTAATCGCAAGTTCAAGTTAGAACTCTCTCCCATCCTCTCACAAGAACAAAAGAATCCCAACAAGAGAAACCTTTACCAGAGAAAGGTTGAATCGTTTTTAACTAATGCGTAGAAAAAGTTGCAAACCCCGAAACACATATGCTTTTATGCAAAACGAAAATCGATTCAACATATTGTGACCTTTTCACATATGAGTTTCAATCGGAACACCTTATGATTCCTTGATAAGGCCTACCAACATGGATTAGAACTTAATCCTACTAAATTAAAAAATACACACAAACCATAAGGGTACACACATCATATGAGATCGAATATGAAGGTTAAGAAAACCAATATCAAACATCCCATAAACATAGCAATAATATAAAGCATTTAGGCTCAGGCTATGTAATCGAAAACCTATCACAAGAAAAATTATAACATAATAATTTTATTCATAAATATATATCTTTATTCATAATAGACCTTACACAATAATTGAAAGAAATCAAAAACTGATGTATATTTTTGCTTGGATTAAGTATTACAACATATAACTTATTCTCTAGTGGAGCTCTTATTGTTTACTGAAGTTTCTTCAGTGTTCAAACTCTTGAAACATGTCTCCAGGGACTTGTCTGCAACCACTTCCTGTTTCTCAAGTTTCTCAACTTGAACCTTCATACCCGCAATATCAGCTTTTGTTTCTTCAATTCTATCCTTGAGCCAATCTTGATGACGAATCGTCATTATGAGGTTGGTTCTTAGTTCATCAAAGCCTTGGATATAGTCAATCATACTATCAGAACGTATCCACTTGGTCTTTGTTGGATCTTGAAGGTTGTAAGACAACATACATGACTCATCTTGAGATCCAGTAGAACTATCAAAATCATAATCAGACATGATTTTTGATATGTTTTTCTTCTTCCTTTCGGTATTGATTCCTTGACAAGCCTTAACCTTTTAAGCTTCCTACTTATTGACCTTTTTAGTACTGCGAGTTATTGGAGGCATGCTAGGTATTTAAATAAAAATTGATCAGGGTTTCTTAATACAGGCAAGAGATTATATCTCTTAAGAAGAGATAATTCTCGGACCGAAAATACTATGGAAATTCCGAAAATATATACATAATATATTTTGTTTCCTTTGTCCGAACTTCTCATGCTGGAAGGTTTATTAAAATTCAAAAATTTCCAATAAAGGCTAATTTTGGAAGATCATGACAAACATGAACAATTTTTTTTTTAGAAAAAAATTGGATTCGCAGTTATCCAGTGATTGTCACACATTTTTGATACAAAAAAAAATGTGCTCTTATTTTTATGTGCTTCTCATCTCAAAAGTATGAGCATGAACAAGGATGAGAGAGTACAGTCTCCATACAACTATGTTGCATCAGAGTAATCCTTTTCTTGCTTACAGTGAGTATCAGAAACATAGTTCATGTTCCTCTTTGGAAATTTCAGCCCAAAGTATTTTCTCTTGAGAAGATGATCCTTCCTTGATCTAACTGTATGATCATGTGGAGAAACAGTACTGATGTGAGAATTTTGAGAGATAGATAAATCTCTTTTAATTCTGTCAATGAGATTTTCATAAGATTTTCTCATTCTAAGGATTTCCTTATGATGTACATCAGTATGATTACTAGAAACAAATATAGGAAATTCCTGATTGTTTCCTTCAGCAGAAATTCTTTCTTTTCCTTTCTTCTGGAATCGTTCTTCATGTAGACAACGATTGTTTCGACATGAGTGAGGGGGAACCTTTTTCCAGAAGCGATTATCAACTCTTATTCCTGATTTTTCTGAGTTGACTTTATCGGATTGGGCTATATTCTGTCTTTCTATTGAGGAATAATCTTTCAGTTTTTAAGACCAGAAACTTCTTTCAATACTTTTACCCCTGTATTTTGAAGAAGTGTAAGTTTCATGTCAAGTGACTGAAAGTTGTATTCCTTAAGATTACTTTCACGGAATCGATTCAAAGTTTCCTTTGGATAATATTTTCCTTGATCATTAGTATATATAGAAGTTGGCATCTCATCCTCTTCTGACTTGATGTAGTTAGGCAGGCTATCAACATCATGATCTGTTTCGGTTGTGATAAGACAGTTTTTATCACAATCTCTCAAAGTCAAGCAAGGACTTTTGATTTCTTCATCAGAGTGAATTATAATAGAATCATTAGTCAATGTCATAGGAAGAGTCTCTTGATCTTGAGTAAGAGATTTACCAATGGCTTCTAGTTTGACAGTGAGATCCATATTCTCTTTGGCTAGAATATTTAGTTGAATGTCTTTTTCTCTGATCTCATTCTTAAGAAGAATAGATTCTATCTTTAGTATTAACATCCGTGTAGACAGAGATCTTATTGGCTTTAGGAGTTTTACCAACTGTTTATTAGAATCTTCTTTTCTATCAGAGATAGACTCAGATGTTTTCGTAACTCCTGGATCATGAGTTAACAAAATTGTAAAATCTTCAACATTTGAGTATTCATACTCTTGCATAACGTTAACTGAATCACTCATAGATTCAATTCTTATAGGTTGGATCGCACCAAACACAGATTGTTAGATCTTTTTATGTTTGCCTGCTCTGATACCATTTGAAAAAACGAGGGTACCCAAATATACCACAATCTTAAACTTTCCACCAATAAGTCCTTTTTACCGAAAGTGATGGTCTATGGACTGAGTCGAGATAATACAACAAATCGGTATTTACACTTTGTGTGTTCGTTTATGGATACGAGATCAAGACAATACAACAATTAAAGTATGATTATTTTATAATAGGTTCGGACTTAACTAAACTCTATAGGATCACTATCCAATAATATTGAGTTAACGTTTGTGTAATTTAATTTGAATTACAATAAAAACAATTATAATTGTGAAAAACAAAATTAAATGGCACAACAAGATTTTGTTAACAAGGAAACCTCCAATGCAGAAAAACCCCGGGACCTAGTCCAGAATTGAATACTCTCAAGAATTAAGCCGTTATACAAAATCACACCAACTTCGTATAGTTGAGACCAAGCAACTAAACCTAGAGTTCACCTAGTTTCTTCAGTATCCATGCACTTCCGACATTCAATAAGTGCACGCACTGGAACAATTCCTCTGGTTCGTATTCCAAATAGTAAAGGAACAACAAATATGTTTGGTAACAACTCTATTCAATCTCACTGATATGAGTTAGACAAAGGCTCTTAGTTTAATCCAATAAACTCCTTTGTCGGGTTTAAATCTATCTATTCAACAACTACCAAAGGAGTTGAGTTTAGATTTTGTAATCAATAATAGGATCTACCAAGATACTAAATACTGATGCCGATCTACGCAACTAATCAATCAAGTCTATCAAGATAAACCGATTATAGTTGGATCCCAGTCGATCAAGTTTCGTGCACACCAAAGATTAAGAAATATTGTTTGTCTTCAAATCTTCTTAAATCTTCAATAAACACCTTCACACCACAACTTGAATCTCTTGTGATCAATCACTCATAGAATAGAGTCTGTTAACAATGGATTATCACAATATGTATTTAGATCTACAAATAGTTCTAAAGATCACGTCGACACTTCGATATAATTTGAGTGAATATTATATTAGAAGAGAAGATTCTCAAGAATAAACAAACTAGGTGCAATCAAATCGAAAATTAATAATACCACATTTATCTAGTTTCCCACCAACGGTACTCGTAGAGCTTCTTGATCCCACAGAAGTCTTTAAACGAGCGGTCGTAAGAGATTTCGCCTAATTAGGGTACTTTCCTCTCCGAATAGACGGATCCACCTGTAACAACACAACAAGATAGTTTTGCTAGCTCTTAGGATAGTTTGCTCGAAATGCAAACTTAGGTATTTATAGATCAAGGAAGTTTGGACACCAAGGAATTTTTTAAACCGAATATTGCTAAGAAGAAGAAGGGTTCAAGTGGATTTCAAGTTGGGGATAAGAATGTAGAGACTAAAATGACTGCGTTGAATAAAGCTAAAGTTATGAACCTTGACAAATAAAGGTATGTGGACTCTCAATTAAGTTTTAGTTCTTCTTGATTTTTGTTGACAGTGATTATGGTTTCCCTTAAGGCACGAGAATTATTTGTAGAAATGTCACGTAGAGTTCGCTATTCACATATACCTTGAACATAGTAGTTTTGCATGTTAGAAGTCTCTCTACATCCTCCATTTGTGTATTTTTTTTATGATTGTGGGTAATAGGCAATTTAGATGTGAAGTAGATTATATTTTGGAAAAATGAAGACAAATAAATAATGGCTCCGAGAAAGGATTGCTTGATATGGTAAAAGGAAATTAAAACCTTCATGGTTAAGATGTGAGTGTCAAAAAAGTGGGAGGAAGTGGATTTTATGTCAACCAACAAAGTGTCGATATGCTTATCCTAAACGAAAATGTAAGCATGCAAAACCATAATTCTGATGCTTATTTGATTCTATAAGTTTTAGTATAAGTTTTTCATTGTCATGTATTCAAAGATGCATATATATTATTTTGGTTGTAATTGTATTTTGTGATTATATAAGTGGTTCTCACCACAAAGAAAAATTGGGCCAGCCTGAATCAGAAAAACAAAGGACATATAACATTTTGCAATGTCTGAAGCTATGGCTGTCTTTTGTTAGGTCGAGGTGAAGCCCAGACACACCAAATCAAAAATTCTGATCATGCATTGGGACTGTAGTTATAGTTCTACATTTGGCTTTTTAGGGAAGTATTGTTGTAAGTGCTTATCTTATCTTGAACCGACATTCTACATGATGTTCATGCTTTAGTGGTTTATGTCCCCGAATTAAGGTATTTTGATAAAAATGTTATTTTTGTATTGTTATGTTGGACTCAGTTAGGAGTATATATCATTGTTAGTTAGACCAGTTATAGGAACATTTAGAGAGACCCAAGAGTTAATCAGGAGGTGTGAATATTGTGAATGGGCAGCATTGTTGGGCTATTGGGCCCTATGGTTAGGATCCATCAGTGGTCTCTGTTTCTTGGTTCAAATACTATTGTCCATTAGGCAAACAATTCAGCTCACAGAAACGATTATAGAATATATCTAACTTTGATTTCTATAGATTGTTCTATGTGGATGTACACGTGTTCTTCATTTGATTGTTTTACTAATCACTGTTATCCATGTTAATTGTTATATACAAATCATGTTTCAATATCATCAATGCTCACCAGGATACTAATGAATTACATCTCGCTTTGTTACACTAGACCTGCAGCTGGGACAGAGGGTTATACAATGTCACTAAGATGAAGGCCAAGCGACTGATATGATAATGATTCAGTCATAGATATATTCCTTGTTGATCTGTGTGAATCGGTATTTGTATTTCGGAACATTGTTTTTCCTATATTGCTTTGTGAATTTAATTCTCATTACAAACCCCTCTTCGTAATCTGTTACTAGCTGAAGCCCGCAACCTTTTTGGAAACACCAATATACTTAGTATTGGTAGGAACTTCACTAATATTAGATTCTTTGTTCCAAGTACTCCCTCTCTCTGACATTGGAAACTTTTACATTATGGCAGTGGTTTTGTTGTAGGAAGTGGCTCTTAATTGTGGAACTATGATTATGAATTGTGAATTGTGCAACATGGATGTGCACTATTTTTTTTTTGTTTTTCGTTTAATCGGGAAAAAGTTACACTTTTCATATTAGATTTGGCTTACTGAACTCATGAACCCGTATTTGGTACAACTTATTATGGATACATATTTTGAGGTATGGATATCATCACTTAATATTTTTGGAATTGATAACATTGTAACATTTTAGCTTGAAGTGTTATTTAAGTGCCGTTCTTAAACATTTCTTCATGCTTGGTACCCTCATGTGCGGCTTTGTGTATTCACTCTTTTCGCCTCGTCACAACAAAATCAAAAATCCTAAGCGACTGGGAGAGGCGAAGCCCCGTGACATGGGAAAAGCTAAAAATATAGTTAAAAGTAATTAAAAAAATGATTGTAGATGGTTTTCGGGTCCGCCTGGTGCGTAGCACGTCACAAATCTAGTTATTCAATAATTAATGGGTCGACACATAAACAGTGGAAAAGTTTAGGGGAATTGTCTAAGCTCTAGAGTTTACTTTAGATGAGAGAATGTAGTCAATATCGGATTTCGGTGAATATCGGCCGGGGACCGAAACACGATTTTTCGGTGAATATCGGAGAAATATCGGCGAATATCGGCAATACCGGCATCTAGGATAAACACTGAAACCGATATTATCGGAGATATTTCGGCCATCTCGGCCGAGGTTAAGTACATCATCATCTGGTTGGGCTTTTTAGGGAAAAATATCTCTCTCCAAAAAGGGCGATTTTTTTACTTTTTAAATTTCGATCAAAAAAAAAAAAAAAAATTCAGCTGAAAATTGCTTGATCTACTAAATTGGTTGACCGATTGGTGATTCAAGATGGTGGATGTTTCTCTTAAGAGAAACCCAACCTACGCTGATCAACTTAAAGGAAAAAAACAACTTTCATCAACATCGGTTGATCTAAGTACTCTACCCAAGCCGACTGTTAAGAATGGAAAACCAGCCATTGTTCTTCCTGATGTTCTATACCTGGAAGGTTGTGATATATGGAAATACAACTTAATAGGGCGTTTGGATCTAAAAGGGATAAAATTTGAGGAAGTGAAGCTCGAGTGGAAAAGCAATGGAAGATGGGGAAGGATTCATTCAATTTATTAGATGAGTCGAGGGTTCTTCACAATCAAACTGCAATCTCAAGAATCAAAAGATAAATTGCTAAAATTTGAGGCATGGTTTTTTGGTCAACAAAAGCTAAATCTCATCGAGTGGTTTCCAGGATTTGATGCGGAAAAGCAAAGAACTTCTCACGCTTCAGTATGGGTATCTTTTCCTGCTCTTCCTCTTGAATTTTGGACTGAAAATTCACTACTTGCTATAGCAAATTCGTTAGGAACTCCAATTGTAGTTGATAGGCGTACGTTAGCTCATGAATATGGCCATTTTGTTTGGGTTCCCGGTAGACATTGATTTTGCAGAAACCGCCACTGACGAAATCAACATCACGGTCGGTGGTAGAGATTTCTGGCAGCAAGTAGAGATATCAAAGATGCCCAAATTTTGTTCTCACTGCAAGTTAATTGGTCATTCCAACCAGGAATGCAGGAAACAACCAAAACATAATTCTGAGAAAACAGTTGTAGTTAACAATGGCACACAGAAACAAACTGAAGTGATTCAAGTGGTAGATCAGAATGGGGGAGAATGGAACATTGCCCAGCGAAGGAAGAGGGGAAACAAGAAAACAAATTCAAAGGAGGTCAATCAGGTGCAAAATAACGAAAATAATGTTTATTTGGAGCAGGCTTTGGCAAAGAAAATGCTAATCGCAAGGCGAGATGGAAATACTGAATGCTCGGTCAAATGAACAAATTGAATCTTTGAACTAGAATCGTTTTTACATGGTATGAAACAAGATAAGCTTGAGATAGAGTCAATGTCCGCAATCGCGAAACTTGGTCCGGTGGGGAGAAAATTTGCTCCAAGCAAGGCAACCAGGATTCCTATCGTGCGAAAAATGGCAACAACTACTCCTTTATGTGACAGGTTCATGGCAGGAGAGTTTATTCCAAACACCAACCCGTTTGCTCCTCTCAATTACTTGGCGGAAGAAAGTGAGAGCCCGGCTGATGCTAAGTTCGGCGTAAGAACAAGAAGCAAATAGAGAACGCATTGCAAGAGTATAGAAAGTTGTTTCTTCAGCAGTAGAAAGATGCTCAAACCTGGAACCTATATCGGAATCCGAGTCGGAATCAGGCTTGGAAGAAACAAGCCTAAGACAAAGAGTTGAGAGAGGTTTCTCTCCAAGAATAAGTACTGGGGATAATACTCAGTCGGTGACAAAAACTCGAAAATGGGTTTTTAATGCGTGTTCTATTCTGGAACATAAATGGCATTGCACGCCATGCTGCAAGGTGCAAGTTACAGGAGCTTCTCAAGGACAATAAGCCGAATATTTTCTGCATAGCGGAGCCTAAAGTGCACGCTACTTTTAGATTTATGCAAAGCTTAATTGTTGATGGTTACAATAAAGATATCATTCATAATGTTGTAGGTTTATCTAAAGCAAACATCTGGATTTTTTGGGCTAATGACATTTGAAGCCGTGGTTATTAATTCTAGCAAGCAGTGTGACGATTGAAACTCAAGGAGTGATGGTCTCGTTCGTTCACGCGAGCTGCTTCCGTGTAACTAGAAGGCAGTTATGGAACCAACTTATCTCTGGAAATAGTAATACGCCTTGGTTGGTGTTGGGGGACTTTAATTGCGTGCTTGAAATGAGGAGAAAAAGGGGGTGGTCTTGAGAACTTCAGTCATCGATGACTTTAGTGATTGGATGGACAACAATGATCTCTTTGAGGCTGATTTTTTAGGATCAAAGTTCACTTGGGCAAATGGCCAGTCGGGGTTGAGTAGAATTCTATGCAAGCTAGACAGGGCAATCATTAATGAGGCGTGGCTAAACAAATTTGAAAACTGGAGGTGCAAAGTTCTTCCTCGAGAAGTTTCTGATCATTCTCCCTTAAATGGCTGTTCAGCGGAACATTCAAGACCTAAAAGAGCCCCTTTTAGAGTCCAAAAATGTGGTTTGACCACCGGATTTCATGAACATGGTCGCTCAAAGTTGGAATCATCCAGTGGTGGGGTCTCCGGCTTTCATCTTTCCGTTCAAACTTAAGAGATTGAAGGAGGCTATGAAAGTTTGGAACTTCAGAATCTTTGGTAATGTTTATACTAAACTGAAGCAAGCTAATCTTACTATGGAGTGCGCTATTCGGACTTGATGAAGACCAAGAAAGCATCTCTAAGTTAAACTTCGTCAAGGAAGCGTGCCGCAACTCTTGCAGATTCGGAAGGAGCATGCTACTATGATGAGGCGAAGTCGAGAAATAAATGGCTAAAAGAAGGGGCTAGTAATACGGCTTTTTTCCATAGCAACATAAGGATGCGCAGAGCAGCAACATGATCTCAGAACTGGTGGATGAAAATGGGAATACCCTGACGGATTACAACCAAATTAGAGAACACGTTCTCTCCTATTTTGGTTCAAAATTTAACGGGGAGGAAATGCAAATTCCTGGAGAGCTTTTTAACTATGACCACAAAATTATCTCGTCGGAAGAGAGCCGAAAAATGGATGAAATACCTGATATGGAGGAGATAAGGAGGGCTGCTTTTGATCTGGACCCTGACAGTGCGCCTGGTCCGGAAGGCTTCTCAGGTTGTTTCTTTAGAAAGTGCTGGGATTTGATTAGTCAAGATCTTTGCAATGCAATCTCTTTTTGCTGGAGAGAAGGTCTAATTCCCCAAGGTACAAACTCTAGCCTTCTGATTTTACTCCCTAAAGTCAGGGGAGCTAACACGCTACGAAACTTTAGGCCTATTGGTCTGAGTAACTTCTTCCTGAAAATTGTTACAAAAATATTAGCTTCTAGACTCAGTTCTGTGTTGGATAGTCTTATTTCGGAGGAGCAGGTAGCTTTCATGAAGGGGAGAAACATCCATGAAAATATTACGGTGGCTTCGGAGATGATAAATGAGCTGAAAACTAGGCGTAAAGATGGTAATTTAGCCTTAAAGCTAGACATCACTCAAGCTTTCGACACGGTGAGTTGGTCTTTTGTCTTGGAAGTTTTCGGGAGGTATGGCTTCTCACACAGCTGGTGCACCTGGATTTCTACGATCCTCAACTCTGCTCGCATTTCGATTCTCCTAAATGGCAACCCCGAGGGCTTCTTCAGAATTAACAGGGGGCTTAGGCAGGGAGACCCGCTTTCGCCTCTCATTTTCGTTTTGATAGAAGACGTTCTTAGCAGAAACCTGAAGCTGTTTCAAGATAAGAAAATGACGCCTATGCTTTCAAAAAAGAAAAAAAGGTACTTCTCCTACCCATCTTTTCTTTGCGGACGACATAATGATTTTTTGTAAGGCAAACTTGAAGAGTGTGTATAACCTTCTAGAGCTTCTTGATACTTACCAAACTCGTTTCGGCCAAACGGTCGTCGTCGGAAGAGTAAGATTTTCTTTGGGGGGAGGGTCTTTGTCGAGGGGAAGGACTATAACTTCTATTTTGGGTATGGAAGTGTCTACTTTTCCTGACCGCTATCTGGGTGTTCTAATCATGCCCGGGGCAGTTAGATACCATCACATTAGCAATGTTATCGAAAAGATTAAGACTCAGCTGTCTGTTTGGAAGGGGAAGATGATGTCGTTTCAGGACAGCATCGTTCTCATCAATGCAGTCATAGCAAGCTATTCAGTCCACAACATGGCGGTGTACAAATGGCCGAGTAAGTTCATAATCCAGGCTGAAAGGGTAATTCGCAACTTCCTTTGGTCGGGAGACGCTGAGGTGCCTAGAAAGTGCGCGGTGGGTTTCCCTAAGGTTTTTGTCCTTTGAAGGAGGGGGTTTGGGAATCTCTAGCATGGCGTTGGTGAACAAGGCTCTTCTTATGAGACTGTGGTGGAACATTCGTTCTTCCAAAAGAAATGGGCAAGGTTCCTATGGGCCAAGTACACTAACCGCAGGGTAGAATTAAAAAGCATGGAGTGAAGTCTTCGATTCGCAGGGCATCGAGATTAATTGATGATTGTGGAGAAGAATACAAAAGTTATTTTAGGCGATGGAAGGGATACTTGCTGTACTTTGATACATGGTACGAAAATGATATGTGTATTGCGGACAAGCTGGGTAATCAAGGGCTGGATGGAACCGTCATGGTAAATGATATTATTGTCAATAATTCGTGGCGGCTACGGGGAGAACACTATCAAAACTTGATGATAGCAGGGGTAAACTTCAACAACCTTCCTATTATGCGAGGGGGCAAGACAGCAGGTGTGGAAACCAGACATGAAGGGTAATTTTTCAGAATTCAGCAAAAAACCTTTTGCGACGAAAGTTTGCTACGGAAGAGGTCTATGGTCTGTTATGGAGGAGAGCAATTCATCCAAAGATGGCGGCGTAGCAGAACCTGGAAGCTTGTAAGAGACACTTGTGCAACGCAAGACAAGTTGAAGAACAGATTCAAAAGGGAAATGCCAAACAGATGTTATCTTTGCAAGAATGAAGAAGAAAATCTAGAACACATTCTCGGAATTGCGATTGCTTCCCAAATGTGGTTGTGGGCTTCGGGTTTGTTCAATCTTCAAATTGAACTATGATCTGGTTGCTTGTTATAAAGCTGCAAAAGGTAGGAGTAGAATGGTTAAAGACTTATGGCTTCTAACCATTCTAGTTATTCGCTCGGAATTGTGGAATACAAGAAACTTGGCACGCTTCAACAACGTCATGATCAGTCCACATTTCATGAAATGTAGAATCTTTCGGTTGATTAATGAATACTGTTGCTCGGTTGAAAAGCTTTATGCACAATACTACGGCTGACCGATGATTTTGAACTGCCGCCGAGTAGGTCATCGTCAAGTGAAATCGGTGCGGCGATTCTATGCACTTGGGAGCCACCTATGAGGGGAGAGCTTCTTCTGTTGCGACAGTGCGGCGAAGGAAATCCGGGTGCGGGAGCAGTGTGGTTATTCGAGATCATGAAAGCAACTTTGTGAGCTATGAGCATTGGTCAGGCACAACAAATAACTTTCTTGCAGAGGTGTATGCGATTATAGTGGGCCTGGAATGGGCTCTAAACAGGAATGTTAGTAAGGTGGTGGTCCGCTCAGACTCTTTGAGTACAATTTGGGCTTTTCAAAACGGTAACATTCCTTGGTTTGCCAGGGAAAGATGGAGGAAGATTTCTAACGAGTATGAAACGATTCGCTTTGTGCACACCTACTGGGAAGCTAATTTCTGCAGACAAGATGGCTAAAAGAGGTTGCCTCCTTCGGAATGGGAGGGGTTTGACTTATGACGAAAGACCTTACTTCTTAAGAACGTTGGAATATAATAATGTATCTTATTTTAGATTAAAATAGTGTTTTATTTTAGTGTGTTTTTTCTTTAGGGGTTCTTTCCCCAAAACTATTTGTGTTGCTTCCTTTTGATATTCATCTATATATTTACGGACTTAACAAAAAAAAAAAAAGTACATCATCATGAGACCAAGACAAGAGGTAACGTGTGTCTACTTCGGGTGGGGTTTATACCTTATATCTCGTGTCATTACGCCAAACATCTAATGTTCAAAGATTGAACATCAAATTGAAGATATCTCTACATAATCGAAACGAAGACGTAAAATTATTCGTTAATCTTGTCCAACGCTCGAAACATTTTCTTTCTCGCAGGTAATTCGTTACTTCTTCTTCAAAAATTCTTACATTTTCATCCGTTTCTAGGGTTTCCCTCTTTCAGGTCTTTAATTACTAAAACTTTAGACCAACCAATAGGAAATGTTTCCGATTTGTTGATAGCTGCTGCTGTCCCGCTCTACGACGGACATTTTTGTTGATGAGTTCATCCATTTAGTAGTTTTCTCTGGTTCCTTCAAAAAAAAAAGTAGTTTTCCTTGGATTCATTCAGTTAGAAATTAAAGTAAGTGAGACATAATATATGTGATGCACATAATTTGTAGTTTTAGAGGGAATTACAATTGTTAGATGCAAGAAAAATAAGAAATATGATAAATTAAGTTGGAGAGCATGTTTACTACAGGCAAAAGAGAAGTTTCTTTTTTTAAGGTATAGTATAGATTAATGAAGTTGTATTAGATGATATGGTTTTGACATGTTGCTAACAATATATCAATGCGTCCAAACTAAATTATTGTTTTTAGATCATGATATGCATGGGAAGATGTGTTATAAGATTTCTTGACATGTAAAAAAGTTTAAGAAATACTGTTTTTTGCTTTTAGTTAATAATTTTTTTTACAAAAGATAATTTTTTTTGTTACAAATAATTATTGATCTTTGATTTGTTAGGGATTGGTTTGATCAGCTGCAGACTCGGTGGATGCTGGCATGATAGCTTGCTCTCATATCACTGTAGGCGCGAAACAAGTCACTCTCCTAACAGAGCGTGCTGCGAAGCAAATGTGTGCACATGTCCGTAGTATTGTGTCCTGTTTACCATCAAATACTAGCTGCTCGTACTTCCATTCTGCTGAATTTCAACCAAAATATGCATCTTTGACCATCTCTCGTGGATTATCTGGTTCATCTACCAATGACTCTCAAGCTTTTCAAGGGTGCAGTTCTGTTTTTAGCTTCTCAAAACATAGGAGGAAGTCAAAATCTGTAATTGTCAAGAGTTTTCTAAGTAGTACGGGAAGCCAAACCTGTTGTTTTGGGATGTCATTGCCATGTGAAAACACAAGTTTGACATTGTCATTGCCAAAACAAGAAATGGTTACCAAAACTAGATGGAAAAGAGGACATGCGAGTTGGATGTATGGAGCTGCCTCTACTGGCCTATTGGGGACATTAGTTTGCTTTTCAAGCTCAAAGCCAGTATATGCTGAAGCATCTAAGGATGAGAATACTGAAAAGGATGAATGTGACTTGTCCTCTTCCCACGGAAAAAAGGTGTACTCTGATTATTCTATAACCGGTAAGGAACTTTTTTTTTCTGCACAGGTATCTTATTATCTTGATAATGTTTTGCAGTGTTCCTCTTAAAAATGACTTGTGAGGAGTCTTATATCTTCTTATTTGATTCATAGAAGTCTTCTTGAGTAGAATGGATTAGCGAAGTGAATCAGATTTCAGTTGGATGTGATTTTAATGTAAATAATTAGTGCATCTTTTGCAGGTATACCAGGAGATGGTAGATGTTTGTTCCGTTCTGTGGCTCATGGAGCTTGTGTGCGTTCTGGAAAACCATCTCCAAATGAGATCCTCCAGAAAGAGTTGGCAGATGACTTGCGTGCCAGAGTATGTATATGTATACTTACCTTTATTAAGATCTATATTTGAGTAGTTTACTCCCAAAAGTTGTTTCCCCTAGTCCACCCTTCCAGATTTATTAAATTAACAGTTGTGCTTGCGTGGTTGCTAATAAAATCTTTACATCCATTATTGAGGGATACCCCCCTTACATCCATGGAATATGGTCTCTGGTGCTAAGTGAACTCTCAGTCTACTAGTTGGATAAATGGATGAAGTTTTATGGAATCTCCATAGATTTGGATAAAGTTTTATGTAATGGTACACGAGTTAAATTAGCATATTTGCGCTTTCCCATACAGGGATGGTGCATCAAGTGCAAGACTGGTCATTATGATTCTCCTTCTACCACACCTTGTAAAAAGTTATATTAACCATGTATCTCCCGACTCCCTCCCTCCTTATATATCATATGTGTGTGTGTACTAATACACAATATATTGATGAACATTATTTTCCAAGTGCATTATGGTTCATTTAAATGACTTCAATGTGCAATCAAATTGCAAGTGCTTATGTGTGCGCGTCGAATTTTTGCAGGTAGCAGATGAGTTTGTTAGAAGACGAGAAGAAACAGAATGGTAAGTGTGTATGATATATAGTTAAAAAGTGGAAGGCATTAGAACTGTACCTTTGGGTTGACAAAGCCATTAATGTGGAGTCCATCAGTCTTCTTACATAGCTCGGATGCTATTAGGAATTGATGAATCAGGACCTTGTGCAATGTAACCTGAATATCATTTCACTCTGCATTTATCTGATGGAATCCACACAGGTTTGTGGAAGGTGATTTCGACACGTATATTTCACAGATTAGAAAGCCTCATGTGTGGGGTGGCGAGCCTGAGTTGTTTATGGCCTCACATGTTCTCCGGTTAGTACATCCTTCTTGTTTATTTGTTTCCTTTTGGGCTTACAACTTACTAGGACTTGCATTGCTCTAGTCAAATGATAAAATATGTAGGTTTAATTTTTTATTTTCTAAATTCATTCATTTTATCTTTTCTAATGGAGGATTTAAAGTGAGCAGGATAAAATGGATATATATAGAATATAAAATTGAACCCACATGTTCTAATCTCTTCCCATGTCAAACAACTTGATTAACCTAAGATGATAGGTAAATCATTCACATAAACATTGTCCCCTTTTTAAATTTTATTTTCTTTTACCTTTTCTTATAAGCTTATCAAAACTAATGATAAGTTTTTGTACTGATGACCAAAACATCTGTAGGATGCCAATCACTGTATACATGTATGACGGGAATGCTGGAGGCCTGATAAGTATAGCCGAGTATGGTCAAGAGTATGGGGAAAAAGACGATCCAATTAGAGTTCTCTATCATGGTTTTGGCCATTATGATGCATTGCAAATTCCTGGTGCCAAATCTGTTAAAGCAAGACTCTAGCTTTTATATATACACACACGAGGGAATTCAATTCTACCAATGCCTTCCATGTAATGCTATGAACACCCAAATGCATGTTAATTACGAGAAAATATGATAATAAAAGTAAGAAAAAAAATGATAGTCTTCTTCCATGGGTTTAATAAGAAAACTGGTGAGTTGGTGAATTTTGTATTATAATTTACTTTCTGGCCTAGCATTTATGCGGGTGTACCTTCCATCCCTATCTACCTTCTTAAACCATCTCTGTACCTCAACGGCTCTCAGTCACACCCCCCTCCATCTCTCATCAGCTTTTACTCATTCTTCTCCCCCCGCTGACCTATTCACACCCCAACCACCTTATTCTACCAGTTTATTCAAGTCTCTCTGGCAGAGCTTGTCCATCACTGTCTGCTTCATTTAATGGAATTTACCTGGCCTCTGAGTACCATCTCTCCAGTCTTCTTTCTCTCGACAGTCAAAGTGAAGGTTAATTTTTATTGGTGGGAATTGTGGATCTGGCTGTTTGCTGTGGTAAAAATGCTATTCATACAATGGTGCAAGAAAATCAAAGATTTCATTATCAACCAAACATTCGGTTGCATCAATATGTCAACAAATGTCCTGGCAGATGAATTAGCCGATAATCTAAACATCAACCTGAACATAAACAAGGAATTTACGCTCTCTGCAAAAAATGTAGAAGATGGCAGAAACAAAAGCAAAACTCTGATTCTATCAAAAATAAACTGTGAATTCAAGCTCAGCAAAGAAAAAGCCAAAGATATTGTTCATAAAATCTGGAACCTAGAGTATGCACCAGATTGCACCTTGGTTATGAAAGAAAACGAAAAAAATATCTTCACATTTGGTCTCAGAACCCAACAAGAAGTTAAAGCTGCACTACAAAGAAACTTATGGAGCTATGGACCATTTATGCTAGTGGTACAAGAATATCATTATGGTGTTCCACCTGAAACTGTCAACATGGATATAGTTACCATGTGGGCTCGACTGCTAAATCTCCCACCTGAGCTAACTATAGAATGAATTCTGTATGATATAGCAAGCAGTATGGCTACATGTCTCATGGTTGAATATCCTGCTAGAAGTGAACTTACCCTAACTTGTCCTCGAGCTTTAGTGGAAATCAATGTCAATGAAAGACTATGGGACCATATACATGTCAACATCGGCAAACCAGAGAAGTTGAGAGTCAACCTCTTCTTTGAGAAACTTCCAAAGGGATTCTGCAAGCAGTGCCGGATCATGAACCACCCGCGGAAGAAATGTGTGATGAAGTCCATTACAGAAGATTGTCATGACCCTCAGCTGGCTGTTCAAATCGAGATTGAAGAAGATGCAAGGTTTGTGGAAGAGTAACTTGAAGCAATAGCAGACTCATTCACAGTAGTCGGAAATGAAATTATTCCACAAAGTCATAGAGTCGCATACAAAGGTGAAACCAGTAAGACACAATCTCCTTTGGTGCATAAGGGTAAAGAGCCAATGGATCATGAGATTGAAATAGCTGAACCTGTACAAGCAAGTTTTAAAGTCGGTATCTCTTTGCATGAAACTATGACAGACAATAATGGTTCTGCATCGAAAATACATGTAACTGATGCTACCGAGGCCTTACCAACATCCAAACTGCAGAGATCAGACAGTGAGGTGGATAGGAGGAGAGCTGAGAGAGAGCTTTGCAACTTCAGCTTCATCCATGAACCACCATCAAAGATAAGCTTTGATACTACCATCAACTCTTGCTTCAAAATCTCTTCTCCTGATAGCTACACCGAACCTCCTTCGGGATTTGAACAGTTTAAAAAACGAGCAATACCAACAAAGAGATTCAATCTAAGGAAGATATAAGGGCACACACAAGCTCCAACCCTGAACTTGAATTCCAAATGAGAGACTTCTCAACAGACTGTGGAAGACATTTCTTTCTGCATGGGAGCAAAAGGTAAAACAACACTTATAAGGGACAAGGAGACTGGAAAGAAAGGCTACAAGTTTGAAGAGTACATGAAACACCAAGATAAACAAGGCCTGTCTCATCTGGCTCTCAAAGATGGAACTGCAAATCCCCAAGAAGGCATCACAGAAATAGAAGTGGATCAAATGAAGGATGAAATAGGAAAACTTACCACTGCAATGGGAATTAAAGGAGTTACTGGTACTGCAAGCTGTACCAAGACAAATATGCATTGGCAAAAGAAGAAAACAAGAAAAATTCCTGTCGAAATTGTCTACTAAACTCCTCAAGACAAATTTGGAAAGAAATCTCATGAAGGCATTACTTACCCAATCTAAGTCTTAACAGAAAAAACAGAGGGAGAAGGTCATAGAAATGGACTTTGAACTGAACTCAAACCTCAAGCTCCCTCATCAGCTCATGGGGAAATCTATGACCTCTCAACATCCATTTCCTATCACTCCTGAATGCTCTGCTCCATCTGGTGGCTTACTGCCTTTCACCCCATATACTAGATACAATACCCATACAACCCAAATACCCACAACCAAACCATTCCCACCATCGTCTGCTCCCTCATCCAGCAACAACCAATCTCCAAACCTTTCTACCACCTATTTCCTTCTTCCTTCAGCTGCTGAAAGAGTCTTGGAGGCTAGCAAAGAAAAGCTGCAGATGAATGCTCTCAAAAGCTGCACAAGCAAATGATGAGAAATTGATTTAGCCTACAACCTCTGGAGTAATCAAAGAAGATGCTAGCTCAAGCAATGGGACTAATAACTCTGTGGTAAGCCAGGTATGCTTAATTCTAAACTTCCCTGTTCTTCTAAACATCTTAATTTCTCTCAATTCTCAACATTGCTTAATTCGGCAATTCATATGCTCATCTAATTTGTTAAGTATGTCAATTAATTTACTTGCTTGGAACTGCCAAGGATTAGGTAGAAATACTAAATCACACCTTAAAAACCTAATCACAAAACACAACCTAGATTTGATTTTCCTTCAGGAAACAAAACATCATGAAACATATATCATTCCTATAATTAAAAAACTTCAATAACTGTATATGATTATTTTAAACCCTACTGGGGCTGCTGGTACTGCTGGAGGCTTGGTTCTTGCTTGGTCTTCAAAGATTAATCTTCAACCTCTTCATAGTTCTGATAACCAAATAGATGTCTTAATTTCAGATAAAACTAGAAACTTTGATTAGATGTTGTCTGCTGTCTATGGTTGCCCTTATAAGGTTAAGAAGCACGTTAGTTGGACATACTTCAAGGATCTAGCTAGAACTGTCGAAACCCCATGGTTAGTGCTGGGGTATCTAAATTTTGTGCTAACTGAAAGTGAAAAGAGAGGTGGGAAGAAGATAAATCCAATTGAGGCGATTTTGCTCTCTCAATTTTAAACCAATCGGGTTTATTGGATTTGATTTCAATAAGAGAAGTGGGTCGGAATTCATATAAGCTAGGCTTGATAGGGGGCTCTAACTAACTCGACTTGGTTTGATTTCTTCCCCAGAGCTATGGCTTATCACTTAGCCCCCACAGGTCTAACCACAACCCTCTTCTTATTCGTACGTATCCTTGTTGGAAATATAGAGCTAAGCCTTTCAAAAAAATTGGCATCTATATGAAGATCCCTCTTGCTTTGACATCATAGCAAAGGCTTGGGACATAGAGGTAGATGTCAGGCGTTTAAGTTTGTCAGTTTGTCTCTAGAGTAAAAAATGTCAAAAAAGGAGATTAAAATATGGAATAGAGAATACCTTGGGAATATTCAACATAATATTAAAAATCTCAACCAAACTCCGGAACATGCAAAAAATAATCTCAAACTGCCTGAAAATAACCCTCGTATCAAACAAATCCAATCTGATCTTCTTAAGTGGTATGACTTTGAAGAAGCATTTTGGAAAATAAAGGCTATTGACAATAATATCCAACTTGGGGACAAAAACACGGGTATTTCCATACCTCGGCAAGATATAAGGAAAAAAAGCTAAGGATAGAAGCGGTGAAGAAAGAGAATGGTGAATGGTGTCATGAAAGAGAGCAAATTGTTGATACTTTGTTTACCCATTTTGTTAAAATGGCTAGTACCTCTGTTGGATATTGGCTCGATTTAAGGAAACATCAGTGTGATTTCCTAAATCAGTTTTGACTGATTTTTAGAATTATGTATAGACTTCTATCTAAACAAGGGTTTCCCATTCTTAGCTAGTTTAGGTTACCTAATTAAAGTAAAACTTGGTTTCCTAATTAAAGAAAAACTTTGGTTTCCAAGTATCACCCTATTGTAAGCCTATAAAAGGCATAACCTTTAGATTATTGGTATCTACATCTTAGGTTGTAGACATCTCCTCACAAAGAAAATAAGTAATCTTTCCATTAGCAAGATTTAGATCCTCTTATAGGTTTAGGGATGGGAGAGTTGGGAGAGAGTTGAAGGTGAGTTGAGAATGTATAGAAGAAGAACGGGTATTGAGTGTCATGTGCATTGTGTATTCTCTGATATATGAATAAAGTGAATGTTTCTCGTGGATGTAGGCACATTGTCGAACCACGTTAAATCTCTGTGTCTTATGTGCATTAGCTTCCATTGAATGTGTAGTTTTCTGTTTCTGATGCCGGATCCTGGAATGCCTTGAGGAACAATATGAACCTCTCGGCACAACAAAATGGTATAAGAGCTTAGGTCTAGGTTCTTGAAATCTAGGGTTTGCTCATTTGAATTGGGTCAGAAACGGTATGTGAAGATATCAAGAAGATGGCAAATTTGAAGAACACAAAGACAAGGTGATGTTTTTTGGCTGAAATTTGTGGTAGAAGAATCGTGACAGTTCTGAAAACTGTGGTGAAGATTGCTACCGTTTTGAAACTGTTGTGCAAGGTTGCAGCCATTCCGTCTGAAAAACATGGTGTATTGAATCAACAAAGGATATTCGAAGAAGATATACTTTGAGATTGAAGTAAAAGCCTAGAAGAAGATGCATCAATAGGCATGTTGCAAAATCAAGTTATGTCAATTTGAAATTAGAAGTACTTTGGAATTCAGAAAATCATTGTGTAGCCTCATGTGAAGAATCTTGGAGACAATGTCGTTTGAATTGTATTAAGTTGAAGAGGTGGATTTTCTGGTTTGACGATTGAAGTATCAATTAATCATAAACGAATGTATTTGAAGTGTTTCACATTCGTTGATTGTTGATTGTTGATTGATACACTTGAAGTTGAAGCTCTACTTGAAGGGAGGATTTGATGTTGGTATACTTCTTGAGGCATAAACCCTATGTATTTTGCATAACTTCGAGTAAGTAATTCCATAACCTTATTAACTAGTTTGAGAAAGATGTTTGGTTGTTTTTGGTCTTTACCTTGTTTGTTTGAGACTTTTGTGAACTATTTGGGAATACCTTGTTAGTTTTCCGTTTGAATGTGCTTGCTTTGCAAGCCAAGTTGCAAGGAAACAAGAGTATTGTGTTTGAAGTACAAGTTGAATGGTTTGTACGTTGGAAGAGGTAAAGATGCAAAAAAATTGAATTCGTCAAAGATCCTTAGAATTGTTCGATGTACGAAGGGGGAACACTTATGAATGTTACTGGTTGTCATTAGTTCGATCATGCTGTCCCCGATGTAGTAGAAGGAATTGAAGAAGAACTTAGACTCAAGTTTGCTTTAGTTGCATGGAATAGCGAGGATTGCAGAAACCTATTAGTAGGTTTCATGTGAGAATTATCGACCATTTTAATATCTTAGTGTTGTGAGAGCACTAGCAGAGGGTTGTTGAATTCTGATTGAAGAGTTTGATTTCATGAAGAAGTGCTTGAAGGTGGTAGCTATAAGCATATTGCATTGTTAATGATCAATTGAAGATGCAATAATTGGATTTCCTATATAGAGATATTGTGTGTGGTGGAGCTGTAGTTTCTTGTTCTGTTTTGAAGAGAAGCGATTGAAGATGAAGTCGACATAATTATTGGCATATGCAACTTGGGCATATGATCGAAGTAGGGTTTGTTTGAATGTGTTGAGTTTGAAGCTTACTTATAGAATAAGCTTATGAGCATTGGATTTCTGCAAGCTTTTGTCGTTTCCACAACAATGTAAGAGCAGATTTTTTTTTTCGTACCGTTGAACACCGCAAATATGGTACATTTTGGAATCATCCCCTAGGATGTTTGCAGACACCTCATTGATTTACTGCTTTTTGAAAGAGGAGCTAGGTGGTTTGTTACTGTTGGTGCAAAAATAAATCGCCCCAACAATCTTAAAAACTCGAGAAGATTGATCGATCCTCAGCCGTTGGTGTTGATTCTCCAAAAGTTGATCAGAATAGGGGGGGTACCTGCAAAAACACTCCGATGCTAAAATCAGCGGATGTTGTCAGCAAGTAGTTATTGTGAAAGGGAAAGTGTGTGTACCTTCTGTGTTGGGTTTTTGCCTCTATTTATAGGCAAAAATCAGATGTATCTTTAGGGTTTCATTAGTTATCCTAATAACTACCCACATCTGAATAAACCCCAAATACTGTCTAGATTCATGATAAACCCTAATATTTATCATAATCTTATTTTTCATGGATAATGCTTACTACTTAGGATAATTATCCCTTAATTAATCAGGATTTATCATAAATAATATCTATCATTATCCCATGAACCCTAATTACCCATGGACCTTGGGCTTCACCAATAAGCCAGGTGGTTCCTTAATCAAACCGATACGGGCTTCTAAATTAAGCCACATGGGTCTCACAATAACACTCTGGTTTCCATAATAAACCAAGTCCGGGCCTCTACGATAAGCCATTCTGGTTCCACAATAACCCTCTGGTTTCCATAATAACCCTCTGGTTTCCATAATAAACCAAGTCCAGGCCTCTACGATAAGCCATTCTGGTTCCACAATAACCCTCTGGTTTCCATAATAAACCAACCGATTCCTACGATAATCGGATTTTCACTTCACTTACGCACCATGTGTAACCCACACGTACACCATTTGGGTATGGTACAAACATCGCCCCCTTCTTAGCCATCGACTTGTTCGAATGGTTAAGAACAACCGAAGCCGCATGTAAAGCTTAAAGCTCCTTAACCCAAGCCCAATTGTATGTGGGCCCTCAACGTCTTCCTGATGCTAAGTATTATCGTCCCAGCCCACTTGCTCAATAACATTTCACCCGTAAGTCTTTCTTTTACGTATTTTCGTTTGTGTGAAACTGACACTACTCTGATAAGTATCAAATTTCACGATGACTATCTTTATCTTTAGCCACGCAAGATCTATATCCAAGACCTTCACCTGTCCGTAGATCAAACCTCACCGCATTATCAACGGACGCTGCTAGCACAAGGTGCCCCAGCCCACACAGGACTAAATGAAT
The DNA here is from genome assembly GCA_023529315.1 of Papaver bracteatum. Taxonomy (NCBI): domain Eukaryota; kingdom Viridiplantae; phylum Streptophyta; class Magnoliopsida; order Ranunculales; family Papaveraceae; genus Papaver; species Papaver bracteatum. The sequence goes on from JAJJWX010005014.1 coordinate 130,789, forward strand.
TCGAACACTTCCAGGACTCTGATGAGCGTACGCTTCCGGATATTCTCCAGCTAAATCCCAGCTCCGTATAAACAAAGAATTCACCCAGAATCGCCTTATACCTTCATCACTCAGTATAAATAGGACAAGAAAAATTCATGAACAACAATCACAGCTATTCTTGCTTCTCTTCCTGCTTGTGACGGTAAGCACATATCATCCTTCTCCTGCCATTCCCATTGTACGTTGTTGCTTTGTTCAACTCAACACGATGTCCCGATGTCACAATCTGACTGTTTGTTTCTTTGTTCCTGTGTTTCAAGCCACTCACGCTCGGCTCCTCCTTGAATCTTCTTGATATGTCTTCCTCGAAGAGATCCATCAACCATGAGGACCAAACAGTAGTAAGTTCCTCTCCTAAGAAGGCCAACAATCAACGAAGCACCTCTAAGCATCCATCTGCAGTCAGGGACTGGCCACTTAACTTTTGCAGGGCTACCAAGAAAGACGTAACTTCTACTCCACATGCTGGAGCTAGGTCTGGCAACGTGAAGGAAAAAAAATCTCCCTATGTAATCTTGAGCGATGACGAGATTAAGAGCGCCAACCGTGCTATCGATCCACGTTTATCGCCGGAGTATAACCCTTCCACTCCTCCATCCACAGCTCCCGCAAAAGCGCGTTTACCGCACGAAGATGATGCTTTGGCCAAGAGATTTGTTTGTTCTTTTCATCCGGTATTCTAGTAGTAGATCACCCAAGATGTAACTTAGTTAAACGATTAAGTGACTATTGGTGACTCGCCATTCAAAACCCTTCAGCTTGCACGCGAATAATTAACAAATCAATTTAGAATAATTCAATCACCGAATGCGATAATCGCTTCGAGATCGCTAGGACTTTGCTACGATCATATGAATGATATCGACCAAGCTCTTGATCGTGCAGCCCAACTCCACTTTGCGGTAACATCATACCACCAGACCAATCTAGTTTGATTTTTTAACAAAATCCATCTTCTTGTAATAACTCTTCATTCTCGTGCAGGGCCTTTCACTTGTTCGCAAAGCCGGCGAGCTCCACTATAATGCCGTGGTGAAGCTGCAAAAGAACCATGATGCTGCCTCGTACCATCTTGAACGTGAAAACGAATCTCTCGAGGCGTCAAGTCGAAAACCTTCAAGCTAAGAAACGCGAAACTGTCAATGCCCGAGAACTGATGCGCAGGCGGCTCGACCGTGCTTACTTCAAGGCCAAAGGATTTGGAAGCTATGCTGCTGTCTCTCCCGACGCTGAAGAGGTTGTTATCACCAAAGAGCCTGAAGATTATTATGCTGCTCCTCCCGACGCTGAAAAAGTAGCTGGCGGTGCCGGCGACGAGCTCTACGATCCAGAAGAAGAGTGATAATGGGCTGATTACGTCCTTCATTTTTTTTGCGAATTCCCCTAGGCTAGCGTAGGAATTTAAGACGACGCTCCGATTAGCATTTCTCTTCCCTTTTTTTTCTTCTTTAGCTTGAACTCTTGTTTACGTTCTTCAATAAGATGTGCATCAACAAATAATTCCCTTAATCATATATTTGCCTTGCTGGAGAATACCTTTGTCGCTTCCCTTCGATATTTACATTTGAACTCTCTGACATATCGAAATGTCTCCAGGAAAGAGTAAAATGTGAGAACGGTGATACTTATGGCAATACTCCCCATTTATTTGCACTGTTTAACCAATATGATAGTCATAACTCGCACCAAAAAATACTCCTCCATTGTCGGGAAAGAATTTATTTAAGAGAAAACGATCTACAATAAGAAATCTAGCCTATATTAATGAAAATACTTTTTGAGATTGAATGAGTTCCAAGGCTTAGGCTCTTCCCTCCCATTCATTCTCCTTAACCAATAAGCGCCGCCACTGGCTGGTCTGTCAATTAAGAAAGGACCCTCCCAATTTTCCCCAAGCTTCCCACTGCCTCCGTCTAACGTTTTTGGCCTTGTCCTTCGCAAAACTTGCTCACCGGGAAAGAAAGTCCGTTCCCGTACCTTTTTGTTGTATTGCTGCTTCATAGATTGCTGGTAGACCGGAAGCCTTCTTGCAGATTCATCTCTAACTTCTTCCAAAAGCTCTGTATTATGACCCGACCGCTCTGCCAACGTCTTTGTGGTTGGAACCAGCAGCTCGACTGGTAACACCACTTCCGTTCCATATGCCAGTGTGAACGGAGAGAAACTTGTTGATCGCCTGGGCGTGGTTCTGTATGCCCACAAAACCCCGGGTAAAAATTCCGTCCATCTCCCTTTAGCTTTGTCCAAAGTCTTCTTTAAGTTATCCAAGATAACTCTATTCGTTGCTTCGGCCTGTCCGTTGCTCTGTGCATAGTACGGAGTTGAAAAATTGTGTTTGATGTGTAAGCCGTCACACAATGACTTAATCGCCTCATAGTCAAATTGTTTCCCATTATCGGAAACGATCATTTCCGGTACACCAAACCTACAAATTATATTCTCCCAAATGAACCTGCGGACATGTACCGCTTCCGTCCTTACCAATGCCACAGCTTCTACCCATTTTGTGAAATAGTCAGTTGCTACCAACAAATACTTGACGCCCCCAGGTGCCGTGGGGAATGGACCTACGATATCCAAACCCCATTTATCAAATGGCCAAGGGCTCAAGACTGGGTGCAGCTCATTTTCCGGCCTCTTCAATACAGGTCCGTGCAATTGACAAGCCACGCACTTTTGGGTAAATTGCTTCGCGTCATTTTGCATATAAGGCCAGAAATATCCCTGGGACAGCAACCGATGCGCCAAACTCCTTCCCCATGAATGGTTTCCACAGCAACCCTCATGCGCCTCTGCTAAAAATTGTTTCCCCACTCCCTAGTCACACACCGGAGGTAAGGCTCCATCGATATCGGCCTCTTATACAGCTCTCCTTCAATAAGAGCGTATCTCCAAGCCGTCTTCGATATATTTCCAGCCAAACTCTTATCACATGGAAGCTCTTGCGATTGTAGGAATCTAATATAAGGCGTCCTCCAATCCTCAAGTTGGTTAGTACTACCCTCATTCGTTTCCATAGGATCATCCTGACTTTCAGATGAGGAGTCATTTATCCCACTGCTGTGCGGCTTGAGCGTATTATTAATGGAGTTGTGAATGCTGGGGAATTCCTGGAAATCAACCACATTGTACCGTGCTGTCTCCGATTCCACGGCTGCGGAAACATAAGCAAGTGCATCCGCATGCCTGTTTTCTATCCTTGGCCTTTGTTCAATATCGAACAACTCAAACTCCTTTGCCAGCTCATGTATGTACTCCAAATAACAAGCTAACCTCTCATTCTTAGCTTTATATGCACCACTAAAATGATTGGCGACTAGCCTTGAGTCCGTTGTCAACTTAACTTTTCTCTCCCCCAAGCTGAGGGCCGTCTTTAAGCCTGAAATTACAGCCTCGTATTCAGCTTGGTTGTTTGAAGCTGCAAACCCGAGCCGGATAGCCTTATCAATTCTTAATCCCTCAGGGGAAACTAGTACACACCCAACACCTGCCCCATCAGTGTTCGCGGATCCATCTGTATATACCTGCCACATCCCAACTTCCACTTCATGAATCATCTCCGAGTCTTCGTTACTTGCTCGCTCCTTTGCTGTATCCAAAGATTTCTTGACAAAGTTTATGATCTCCCACGGTAGCGGGATTGGCTGTATACCATTGTTGTCAAGCAAGGACTCCTCCTCTAGCATGGGTTCTGAAACTGGAATATCGTCTACTGGGAAATCCGCCATCAGTGATGCAATCGCATGACCCTTCTCGGCAGTTCTTGGCTCATAATTGATCGTGAATGCACCAAGGTAAGTGTCTCACGTGTCAAGCCTACTGGAATCATCAGTTCTTCCCAACACTTTCTTCAACGGGTATTCAGTATAGACTACCAGTCGTCGACCTTCAAAATATGGCTTCAGACGCCTTGATGCATGTACAAGAGCTAACGCCATCTTCTCTAACTTCGAATACCTTGTTTCGGCGTCTGTCAGGGATTTACTAACGAAATAAACCGGCTTCTCTTCTGGCTCCTTAACAAACAAAACTGCGCTAACTGCACACTCACTTGCCGCCAGGTAGATATAGACCATTTGGCATGTCTTAGGACTTATGAGAACCGGCGGTGAAGTCAAATACTGCTTTATGGCATCAAACGCCTGTTCACATTCCTGGCTCCAACCAAACTTTTCGGCCTTCTTCAGAATTTGGAAAAACAGCTTGCATTTGTCCGAAGCTCGCGAGATGAACCTGTTCAACGCATCCAATCTCCCAGTTAGCCTTTGCACCTCCTTTTTGTTTCTTGGTGATGGCATTTCCAGTATTGCCCTAATCTGCTCCGGATTAGCTTCGATCCCCCTCCGTGTCATCATATACCCAAGAAATTTCCCATACGTAAGACCGAAGGAACACTTTGCGGGATTTAACTTCATTCCATATCGTCGTAACTGATCAAAGGTTCTTTTCAAGTCCATAAGGTGAGAATCCTTCTTTTTGGACTTGACTACCATATCATCACTATAGACCTCCATGGTGTCTCCGATCATATCTTTGAACATTTCATCAACAAGACGCTGATAAGTTGCTCCTGCATTTTTCAAACCAAACGGCATGACCAGATAACAATATATCCCTTTGTCTGTTATGAACGATGTATGCTCTTGATCATCCTCAAGCAACGGAATTTGATTGTAACCGCATAAACCATCCATAAACGACAATCTATCGAAACCGGAAGTAGCGTCCACTAACTCTCCTATCCTGGGTATTGGATAAGGATCACTTGGGCATGCTCTATTTAGATTGGTAAAATCAATACATACCCGGATTTTCCCGTTTTTCTTCGGAACTGCTATAATATTTGCCAACCACTTCAGATACTGGACAGGCCTTATTATTCTTGCCTCTAACATCCTGTCTATCTCCTCTGCGACTTTAATCTTCCGTTCTGGTGCCATCTTCCTTGGTTTCTTCCTTACTGGACTGAATGCTTCACTGATATTCAACCGATGACAAGCTATAGCGGGATCAATTCCTGGCATATCTTTGAGACTCCAAGCAAAAACATCCTTATTATCCATTAACAAAGCAACCAAGCTTTTACTCTCGCCTAACGGCAGCTCTGCCCCGATAAACGTTGTTTGGTCTTTCAGATCTCCAACTTGTACTTCTACCAACTCCTCAATGGTTGGCGGCCCTTCCTTTCCTCTTCCATGATAATAGGTCGGGAAGCACTGTGATTGCTACAATTTCTTCTCAGCTCGGAGTATCTCTGAACCTTTTAACTCCGACTTCCTGTATTCCTCCATCGCGCTTTCGTGACATTTATGGGATGCCACCTGATCGCTTCTGATTTTCATCACTCCAGCTGGAACAATGAACTTCAAACATTGGTGAATAGTGGAAGTCACCGCGTCCATCGCGTAAATCCAATCACGCCCAAGAATAGCATTGTAAGGTGCGCGGCAATCGAGCAATGAGAAATATTGCATAACTGTCTTCCCTCCTACAATAGTGGGTAGTATAATTCTTCCCATTGCCGTCATCGTCTCCCCACTAAAACCAATGATAGGGATATCATCCGCCTCAACTTGACTTTCACACAAACTCATCGAAGAGTATGCTCCTGAAAATATGACGCTAATCGAACTCCCAGTATCGACCAAGACTCGACGTACTTTGAACATTCCTATGAGAGCCAGAATCACAATTTCATCATTATGAGGTTGATATACTCCAGCGAGATCATCATTAGAAAAGGTTATTTCAGCCTTCCCCTCTTCCAAGATCTCTGTACCAATATGACGGGCGTAGTCGACCTTATTAGAAATTCGCCATTCATTAATATGACGCAACTTCAGCCGTGTCGCATTCTCCTGAGCTTTTCTCGAGGTTGTATTCACCCTTGCATGACTCACTCTGATTTTACGTAAATCTAGAGTGTTGACAAGTGTATTAACCTGGGCCTGATTTTCCTTCAGATACTGCTGCATCTTTCCCTCTTTCACCATCTTCTAGACTTCTGCAGCAAGAGCACGACAAGTATCTGTATTATGCCCGTGATCCCTGTGATAATCACAGTACTTATTTTTGTTCCTCCTGTCCCTTGTCTCTACTGGCAGTGGTTCTGGAACGGGCAACGTATTTTTAATCTTCTTATAAAGTTCCCCAAGTCCAATATTCAACTTGGGAAACCTTACCCTCTGCTTTTCTTGCGGTTTATGAAACTCCTCTTCACTCCTCGTCTTCATTGGTGGTCCTTCAGTTCCTTTGCCTTTCGAAACACTATCAAACTGCTGCTTTGGCCTCGTTGTTGCTTCTGGTATTGACCTCTTCGATGTTCGAGTCAATTTCGCATTCTTCTCTTTCTCCGCCTTTGCGTATCTATCGGCCCTGTCGTACAGCTCTCCGAGGTTTCCCACTGGTTCCAATGTTAATGAGTTATAAATTCCAAACTCATCGTAATCCATAGCGTTTTTATACGCTTCAATTATGACCCCTTCGTCCACCTTTCCAATTTCACCGACTTCTTGACGGAATCTCCTATTGAAATCAAAAAGGTCTTCACCAATGTCTCTATGCAATAGAAAAAGGTGACTACTTTCCTTTTTGATTCCGAGATTAATTTTATATTGCTCGAAAAAAGAATCGGATAACATTCCAAAATCCTTGATTGAATCTGGCTCTAACTGAGAAAACCAAGTTAAAGTCTTACCCGTTAGGGTCATTGGGAAAGTTCTGCAAAGTAACTCATCGTTGTTTCCCCACAGACTCATAGAAGCTTGAAAACGCTGGACATGCTCCACCGGGTTCCCATTCCCGCCGTCAAATAAATCTTTGAACTGAGGTTGGCTGAAATTCAATAGAGGACGATACCTCCTTATCCTTGCGACGAACGGAGAGTCCATCGTTTTTTTCATAGACAAAACTTGTTGTTCTTCATCTCTAGATTGCCTCTGTGTTAGTAACTCTTCAATCATGGCACTAAGTTTCCTTTTGCTGACCATTTCATCATCTTCAGAGTCACTTTCTGACCCTCTCCGGTCTCGCCCATCTCTGTCAGAGTCCACCCTTCTCCTAGAACGCTTCTTCTCACGTCCAGATTGCTTGGCATGTCCCTCTGCAGTCCGATCTTGCTTTCGCTTGTGTCTTGTTCTGCTCGTCCCAGCCTCTCCATCTCTTCCCACGTTCCGAGTACGCTGGTCAACGTGGTCATATTCCTGATAACCACGATCCCGGCTATAACACCTCTCTTCTCCAGCTCTTCTTCCACCGCCGCGAGTACGCTGATCGCAGCGATCATATCCAAGATGGCCGCGACTCTGGTCACAGTCCCTGTCATCCTCCGTCCTTCTTCCATCGTCACGACCCCTCCAACGATCACTAACAGCAGCGCTGCCTCTTCGAGGGTTGTCGAACTCTCGACGATTCATCCTTGCACTACCCGAACGAGAAGTAGCCGGTACTTCAAGCTCTCTTCTCTTCTCCAATGCTACCTTTAGACGGTTATTCTCCCTTTCCAGCCGCTGTAGCTGCTCTCGAATCGTTAGATCTACCGGCGTAACCCTTGGATTGTTCCCCTGCACAACCTGTTGGTTATGTTGAGTCGTGGTGGCCAGTAGGTTATCAACCTGAGTCACAGATTGGTGATTAGCCTGAACATCAGGTGGAACGCCGGACTGAGCAACAAGTGTTTCATTAGTTCGGTAAGCCGGTACTGCGCTACCCTGTCTAGCTGGATTGGCTGTGGCTCGAGCTCTTACTCCCCTACTTGCAGCGTCCTCCCCTCGTTGAACCTGGCTGCTGGGATGCAAGCTAGAAGGCCCAGCCTGAAACCGATCTCTCATGCCGGAAGTTAGAGGAAGGGATCCTGTTAACATCATACCACTTGCCCTTGGAACAGCACCTTCGGAACGCGATCGAGACGCTGATGCTGCTTCTGTCGATAGTGATGATGATCTACCATCTCTCTCATCCTCTCCTTGAACAACAGCACTCCTTACGATTCGTGGGTTGGCCTGCTGGCTATGTACACCTTGAACGCTGATCTGCTGGACTAGGTTAGTTACGCCTTGGTTTGGTACACCTTCTTGGGGTACGGTGCTGTTTGCTTCTGGATGATTCACAGCTGAAGCTTCTATCAGTTTTTTTTTTCTTTTCTTTGAAAACTTCGTACCAATCAGCTTGGAACAGTTGACGTGCTTTTGGATCTTACGCTACTTCCAAACAAGAAAATGGATTGTGTACGAAACACGTTTTAACGAAAAAAGAAGCCTGGAAACTTCTTTAATGTTGCGTACGTGACTTCCAGGAGCACTAAACTTGCGAAAAGTTTTAGAAAATCTTTCCAAACTTTTTTAGGAGCACGAACTTCTTTGCTCCCCTTAGTCGGCGCCAAAATATTTTGGTGCAAAAATAAATCACCCAAACAATCTTCAAAACTCGAGAAGATTGATCGATCCTTAGCCGTTGGTGTTGATTCTCCAAAAGTTGATCAGAATAGGGGGGTACCTGCAAAAACACTCCGATGCTAAAATCAGCGGATGTTGTCAGCAAGTAGTTATTGTGAAAGGGAAAGTGTGTGTACCTTCTGTGTTGGGTTTTTGCCTCTATTTATAGGCAAAAATCAGATGTATCTTTAGGGTTTCATTAGTTATCCTAATAACTACCCACATCTGAATAAACCCCAAATACTGTCTAAATTCATGATAAACCCTAATATTTATCATAATCTTATTTTTCATGGATAATGCTTACTACTTAGGATAATTATCCCTTAATTAATCAGGATTTATCATAAATAATATCTATCATTATCCCATGAACCCTAATTACCCATGGACCTTGGGCTTCACCAATAAGCCAGGTGGTTCCTTAATCAAACCGATCCAGGCTTCTAAATGAAGCCACATGGGTCTCACAATAACACTCTGGTTTCCATAATAAACCAAGTCCAGGCCTCTACGATAAGCCATTCTGGTTCCACAATAACCCTCTGGTTTCCATAATAAACCAAGTCCAGGCCTCTACGATAAGCCATTCTGGTTCCACAATAACCCTCTAGTTTCCATAATAAACCAACCGATTCCTACGATAATCGGATTTTCACTTCACTTACGCACCATGTGTAACCCACACGTACACCATTTGGGTATGGTACAAACAGTTACCTTTGTTGTTTTGATGATATTTCGCGTAAAATGAAGGTGTTTACCTTTTGAAGTCATCAAGTTGAAGAAGTGCAAGACCGTGGTGGAAAAACAGATAGGTCGTGAAGATATGTTTCCGTTTTTTTAGGTGAAAACTCGGTTGCAAGGAACAAGATATCATTGTGGCACTTCACAACTGTAAGGTACAATACTACATGTGAAGTATATAATTAAGCGAAGAAATCGCAAACTATTTGAAGAATGCGGTATGTGAATTTAATATATTTTTTGTCGTAAGGAAAGGCATTGGAAAACAAGGAAAGAAGACATGAACGTTGAAAAACGTAGATCTAGTAATATGTGGAAATCTTGAGTGTTTGAATGCTTTTATCATAATAATTCTCTAGAGATTGGTTTTCAGACTTTTAAGAGTTGGAGTTTGAAGTTGTAGATATTAAGTATTCAGTTGAAGTACTTAGGTGCAACTCGAGAAGTTTTGAAGTTGTTCGGTGTGTAACGAAGTTTGAAGAAGAATCTGAAATCATTAGATCCATTTGACTCCGTGGGGTTTAAAGTTGTCTAAATGGTGGAGTATTGAAGAAGTTTTTTCCAATGCAGTTGCAGTGATGAAAGGATTGGAGAATGGAAATATGTATTGTTGAATATGGAAGTAGAAGTGTTAAATAGTGCGCAATCTAATACGGTTGAAGACTAATTCATGCAGTTTAGGATTTTGCGAACATTGTGTGAAGGTGGAGAAAGAATCAAGCTTGGAGTTGGAGTAAAAAGTTATAGTTTTTTGAAGATATGAAAATATCGTGAATATCACCACATATGGAATACTGGAATGTTTTCACACAGATGTTTGGAAACTTACAAAGATTGCATCTTTGTAAGGTATGAATTATTTCATCTTTTGAAGAAAACTTCGTAGGTATGGGGGTACACCATACATTTGCATGTGATGAAATATTGAACTCCGCATTGAAAGATGAAGTGTTGGAATTTCAAGAAGTAGGATGGAGGAAGAGCTCAAATTTGACAAGTGAAGTGGTGACTTGAATTCAAAGACTATATCCTACAAGTTGAAGCAAATATGGAAAGAATTGAATCTTGCAAGTTTGAAGAATATGTGCATGTGAAAATCTATGAAGTCGAAGACGCGTCAGGAATTCATAGATAACTGGAATTGCTGAGAAATCGGCAAATTTACGAAAGAAGTGGTGATGTTTAGGATTGGCCATCTTGAACTAAATCAATGACTTACGTTTGCATCATATTTAGGTGCAATAGTATGTTGGTGTTTTTTAAGACACAGTTGCAGCCTTACCATGGGATCGAATTTGTGAAGCACATGTTGAAGCACATTGCATCCTTAAAAGGAATTTGAAACACCATTTGGTGTGTTGGTGTCGATTGACACATTTGAACCTTAGACAAGGATTTTGGAAGTTGTACTAGTACAACATCTTGAATAATTAAGTATTAAAGCATCATAAGATGATTGGGAGTTGAAGCCTCTAGAGGAATTGAAACATCTTTGGATGATTGGCACCTACGGGTGAGTGAAGTATTGAAGTCCTTTAGTGGAATTGAAGCATGATTGGAACCTCTGGGTGATTGAAGGCAGTAGAATACGAAGGCGTAGAAGGTGAATGTTTGAGATTTCATGCCAAGGTGGAGAAATCAGAGAATAGTGAAGTTGAAGTTGTCCTAAAAATCTTGCCAAGGTGGAGAATTGTTGGATATTGGCTCGATTTAATGAAACAACAGTGTGATTTCCTAAATCAGTTTTGACTGATTTTTAGAATTATGTATAGACTTCTATCTAAACAAGGGTTTTCTATTCTTAGCTAGTTTAGGTTACCTAATTTAAAGTAAAGATTGATTTCCTAATTAAAGTAGAACTTTGGTTTCCAAGTATCACCCTATTGTAAGCCTATAAAAGGCATAACCTTTAGATTATTGGTATCTACATCAATCTTGTCTAAACCCTTAGGTTGTAGACATTTCCTCACAAAGAAAAGAAGTAATCTTTCCATTAGCAAGATGTAGATCCTCTTATAGCTTTAGGGTTGGGAGAGTTGGGAGAGAGTTGAAGGTGAGTTGAGAATGTGAAGAAGAAGAACGGGTGTTGAGTGTCATGTGCATTGTGTATTCTCTGATATATGAATGAAGTGAATTTCTGCTGCCCGTGGATGTAGGCACATTGCCGAACCACGTTAAATCTCCGTGTCTTATGTGCATTAGCTTCTATTGAATGTGTAGTTTTCTGTTTCTGATGCCGGATTCTGGAATGCCTTGAGGAACAATATGAACCTATCGGCACAACAACCTCAAACCCTAATACCCAAAACCAAATCTTAGATCTTATCCCTTGCTGCAATTCTGAATCAGATAATACCAAATTGCTTCGGGATCCCATCTGAATTAGGAATCAAACTGATTGTTTTTGATATGCACCAAAGAAAATCTCTTGGACCTGATGGTTTTCCTGCCAGCTTCTACCACGAAAATTGGTTTTTAATAAAAGATGATGTCACAAAAATGATCCAATAATTTTTTGAATCCAAATTCATTCTAAAAGAATTAGATTCTACCTTCATAACCATTATCCCAAAAAAAAAAAGACTTTCCAGAAACTCCCGCTGATTTTAGGCCAATATCCCTCTGTAACACCATTTACAAGATAATCTTGAAACTGCTCACAAACAGAATAAAGCCTTTCCATGATAAATTCATCTCTCTGTATCAATCAGCTTTTGTCCCTGGTAGGCAAATCGCGGACAATATTGTAATAGCCCACGAGGTTATTCATACTATGAGAACTAGGAAAATTAAAAATGGATACATGGGCCTTAAATTGGATATGTCAAAAGCTTTCGATAGGGTAGAGTGGAGTTTTCTGACGCAAGTTATGGAAAGATTGGGATTCAATAAGAATTGGATCAATTTAATTCTTCAATGCATTAGTAAAACATCTTGTACGGTTTTAATCAATGGTTACCCTACTGGTTTGTTTAAGCCAATTAGGAGAATAAGACAAGGGGACTCACTGTCCCCATATCTTCTCATTATATACATGGAGAGTATTCTTCAATGCATTAGTACAACATCTTGTGCGGTTTTAATCAATGGTTCCCCTACTGGTCTCTTTAAGAAAATTAGGAGAATAAGACAAGGGGACTCACTGTCCCCCTATCTTCTCATTATATACATGGAGAGTCTCTCGAGGGTTCTAATGGATGCAGAGGCGAAGAAAATGATCAATGGAGTCACCTTTTCTAAAATGTCGATATCAGTATCACACATTCTTTTTGCATATGTTTGCTTGCTATTTACCAAAGCTACTCAGAAGGATTGTCAAAATATCCTAAATGTGCTTGAAAACTTTAGCAAGGCTTCGGGCCAATTAATAAATTATGACAAATCAGGAATCTTTTTTGGAAAAAAAAATCTCTAACGATAATACTCAAAAAATGATAGATATCCTAAAGGTGGGGAGAACAAAGATGGAGGATAAATACTTAGGAGTACCTTTATTTACTCACAGATCTAAAACTGTTTTTTTTCCAATCTATAACTGAAAGTCACAATAGGAGGCTAGCCGGTTGGACGAGTAAACTTCTTTCGGGTGCGGGGAAGGGAGTTATGAAAAAAAAATATGGCCGATTTAATGGCCACTTATCAAATGTCTTGCTTCGTAGTACCAAAAGCAATCACAAAAACAATGGATAGCCGCAACAGAGCATTTTGGTGGGGGCACAAAAAATCTAACTCAAAGCACGGACCAACTTTAGTACGAAGAAAAACTAGGGAGGTTTAGGTTTCAAAAACTTTAGTAAATTTAATCAGGACATGTTGGCAAAAACTGCCTGGCGAATAGTCCAGAACCCAAATCAACTGTCCTCTGAAGTTCTGAAAGAAAATACTTCAAAAACTTCTCTCCTCTTTGCCTTGGAAAACCAAGCCCGACAAGTTCCTGGCTATGGAATGGTCTTCACAGTAGAATGGAATTGGTCAAATAGTGGAGCTACTGGCAAATAGGAACCGATACAAAGGTTCTTCTATGGGATCATAATTGGATCCCTATGAATCACCCGAACCAACTCACAATTGAAGATACTAAACCCATAATCCAAAACACCCTAAAATTGGTAAGAGGTGTGTTCTATGAACAAACCAGACTATGGAACCTAAATTTTCTACACCAAGTCTTCAAGCCTGAAGTTGTAGAGAATATTGTTACCATAGATCTTCAGAAAACTCGTTCGCAACCTGATAAATTGATATGGCCACATACCAAAAATGGTATACTGACTGTTAAGACTGCTCATGAGTGCATCTCTTCCCCCACTGGCCTAACCAATGCGGTTCCCCCATCTAACCCTATTTGGGACAAAATCTGGAAGATATAAGTCATCCCCAGGATACAACTATTTGTTTGGAAATGTTACAGTGATATTCTCCCGGTTAGGGCCAAATTGAGTAGATGGAACCCGAAAATCCCCTCTAAATGATGCTTTTGTGATAGCTCTGATGAGACTATCTCCCATGTTATGTTACACTTCCATTTCAGTCGAGCTGTCTGGTTTGGTCTAGGTTGTAGAATTCCCACGGAAAATAATGTTAACATTATAGTTCAGATAGAATCCTGGTTTGGGTAGAACTGATGAGAGAGATCTCATCCAAAGAGTAGAAACTTGTCCATAAGATACTGGATAATATGGAAAACAGGGTGTAAAAAGTGTTTCCAGAATGTATCAGCCAACCTGGTCACAACAATTAGTGAAATTCTTCAACATATTCAAATCAATACCACACACATACAACCCAAAAGTTTAAACAGAAACCCAACACCCTCACAACTCCATCTGAAGGAGACAACAAAAACAACCCCAAAAACAAAAATCACAAGTTACTGTCACTTTGTAAATCAGTTTAATGAGGCACTAGTTATAAATTTGTTTACAGATGAACAAGACATCATCAGGGACCGAAGAATCTTCACATGCAGAGTAGCATCAAGGAAGGAAGGAATCATTATTGCAGCAATGGCGACAATGATATGGACAAAGGCTAACAAAGACAGATGCTTCTACCTCCAAATAGATGATAAACAGGTGGTAAAGGAAATGGGAAACCAGTGGAGACAACCTCATCGACAGTCCAAGAATAAAATGATATGTACCAATGTAGATATAATTTCATATTTTTGTATGCTTGATTGTAATACCCTAAGGCAAGTGTGGCTGTCACATTTGCATGAATTAATATCTCTCTTCCTATCATATTCTCAACACTGTGAGGCAAGAGTGCTATTTCCTGACAATGAAGTATTTTAGAACATGATGCCAAGCAGGTATTTAACCTGATTAGTTAACCGCTTTTAATTCAAGTGTTTTCTTAGAAAAAATAACAAGTTGAGAAGTAGTTCAGGTACATCTTCCTAGTTTACAGGTTACCATATGATGAAATGATATAAAAAACCTAGAAGTCCTAGATGATATATTGAAGCGTTTTAGAGAACTAGAGATTGGGGAGTGGTCTATAGTTATATGATAGAAATAAAGGTTCTTGAAGAGCCATGCGAAAATGATCCCATAAATTTTGAGGTGTTATTAACAAAATGAGAAAAGAAAAATTGTACTTACAAAAGATGTCCCATATCTTAGTTGGTGTTCATGGTTCATCATACATTAGAAGGAGCTGGTTCCTTGCACAATACACAATGCAAATCTCCACATCATACAAAATCTGTTGCACTCAAAAATCTGTCACTTATGTAAACTTACATGAAGCATCACTTTTAATTTATTACTTTGTATGTGTTGTTTATTCATCATCTATCAACAATGTGTGATATCCACACTCCACATCATCAAAGTCCTGACAAAATCATCCAAGGCTTGAACATATGAGCCACTATCCATTAAAGATTTTTCATTGCTTCATCCATATCCTCAGCTTTCTTTCTCACCCACCTAGACTTTTTTTTTTTTAATAGGAAAGAAGAAATTATATTAATAATAAAAATTACTACAGATTGTTTTTGTCTTGCTGGATTAATGTGTTTATCCATACAGGCATATTGCTAAGTGAGACATGAACATCTCCAGACATTGCTTGTTTTGCAATTTTGTCTGCTAAATCATTTGCATCTCTTTTCACATGAGAGCAGTGCCAGAAATCAAAGTCTCTAAGAATTATTAATGCATCAAAAATTAAATTTGCTGAGGTCCATTTTATTGTCGAAAAATTTCCATTCAAAGCGTCTATCACGTTACTGCAATCGCCTTCCAAATGTATCGAGAGCTTTCCTTGTCCTTTTGCCCACAAAACAGCTTCAAAAAGAGCTTTAGCTTCTGCTTGTTCCGGGTCTAGAGATTTACCCGCACCTCCTCGCAATCCATTGCAATTTCCTGAAATGTCTCTACAAATTAGACCATATCCATAATCCCCTGTCTCTTTAGTAAATGCAGCATCAAAATTGATTTTATCTACATTATAAGTTGACACATTCCAGACATAGGGTGTACTACTTTCATGTCTGCTATTATGTACCGTTGAAATACTAGCATTCCAATGCCCCATTTCTGTTATAATATTATGAGTGGTAGTTGCAACATTACTCTGCACAGAATCAAAATGTTGAGCACACCTGGATTTCCAGAAAAACCAAGAAACAAAGCTTACTAAAGTAACAACCTGAGTATCCACCTGATGTTGAATAGTGTTAACATTAAACAAACCACACAACCAAGTATGAAAATCAAAATTCTTCAGAGTGCTATGAACATTGGGATTAATATTGTTGTAAACTCTCACAGTAAACTCACAATCAACAAAGAGATGGTGCATAGTCTCTGGATACTTACCACATAAGCAGCAAGTTGAATCTTGATATTG
Organism: Papaver bracteatum; assembly: GCA_023529315.1. Lineage (NCBI taxonomy): Eukaryota > Viridiplantae > Streptophyta > Magnoliopsida > Ranunculales > Papaveraceae > Papaver > Papaver bracteatum. The sequence continues at coordinate 146,871 of JAJJWX010005014.1, forward strand.
AGTATATCTAGCAAGCCATCTTTTAGTTGAAACACAGTTGTGCAAACATTTCCATATGAAATATTGGATTCTAGGAGGTAACCTAATTTTCCAAAAGGAGTTACAAGATATGTTCAAGTTATTTTTAGTGGGATGTCTAACAAGGTGATCATTAAGAATAACTTTATAGGCAGACTTGACAGAGAACTATCCATTAGGGGATGGTTTCCATCTAAGTTTGCCTTTCCCATATAATGGAATTCTAATACTTGTTATAGCATTAATAGTATTTTGGTCAAAAAGGATGTTCAAGGTCTCTAAGTCCCAAGATTTTGAACTGCTATCTATGAGTTGATTAACATGAGAAGGATTATTAGATATAAACTGAGAAGTAGGTGGACCAGTGAAGCTTGGGATCCAACTGTTTCTCCAAATCCTAATGGTACTACCATCACCAACTTCTAAAATATAGTGCTTCTTAACAATATCCAAACCTTTGCAGATTCCTACCCAAATCCAAGACCCACTTTTAGGCATAATGTCAATGAGAGGATTAAGGTTTTTGAAATACTTACCTTCAAGGATTTTAACCCAAGGTGCATCTGGGTTCTCCAACATTCTCCAAGCAAGCTTGGTTAGTAAGGCTAGATTTAACAAGTCATATTTTCTAATATTTAAACCTCCTAAAGCTCTTGGTAGTTGGATGTCACTCCATCTTTTTGGGAAGATGCCTTTACCATTTTTCTGTTTTCCCCACCAAAAATTTCTTTGGATTGAATCCATTTTATCAGTGATGATCTTTGGCATGAGGAAAACAGCTAGATGGTGGTTGTCCATACTACCTAAAACTGATTGGTTAAGGATGGTCTTACCTTGTGGTGCTAGGAAACTAGATTTACATGGATCTAATCTTCCTGTATAGCTCTCCATGAGATGAACAAAGGAGTCAGCTTTATGCTTTTGCAAAAGAAGTGGCACACCAAGGTACTTTTCCTGCAAAGACATTCTCTTTATCTGCAAAATGTCAGCTAGCTCATTCTTCATATTGGGAGGGACTTTAAAGCTGAAAGAAAGAGCAGATTTATCAAAATTCACAGCTTGACCAGAAAATTTACTGAATTGTTCTATAATGTTGGCTAGGTTTCTAGCATCTTTTTTTCTAGCCTTGATGAAAATCAAGCAATCATCTTCAAAAAACAGATGAGTTATAGCAGGACAATGTTTAGTAACTTTAAACCCATGTATAAGCCCATAATTTTCATCTTTATTAAGACTCCTAGATAAAGCTTCCATACATAAGATAAAAAGATAGGGTGACAGAGGGTCACCTTGTCTTAAACCCCTAGCTGGAGTATAGATATTACCTGGAGCACCATTAAGCAAGATAGAAGTTGTAACAGTGGATATGCATTCCATAATCATGTCACACCAAGCATCAGAGAAACCAAGATTTTTCATGCTTTTAATTAAGAAGTTCCATTCTATTCTATCAAAATCCTTAGACATGTCTAGTTTAATGGCTATTCCTCCATCCTTAGCTTTAGTTTTTTTCATAGAGTGGATGACTTCATGAGCTATAATAATGTTGTCCTAAATTTGCCTGCCAGCCACAAAAGCAGTTTGTGTAGGGGATATGATCTTATGCAGGACACATTTTAATCTATTTGCTAAGATTTTTGTAATGATTTTATAACCTACATTACAAAGACTAATAGGTCTAAAATCAATAGCTTTCTTAGGACATTTATTTTTAGGAATCAAAGCAATGAAATTATGGTTTATTTGTTTAAGTAAATGGTGTGAATGAAAGAAACTTTTAACCATATTGCACACATCAGGACCAACAGTTTTCCACATCAACTGGTAAAAACCAGGAGGGAAGCCATCTGGTCCTGGTATAGTCCATGGTTTCATCCTAAAGACAACTTTTCTTACCTCTTCATCTGTTGGTATGGAAATGAGCATATCATTTTCAGTACCTGAAATACATAGATTAACATTTCCTAGATATCTAGTAGCATCAGGTGGATTTGAAGTCCTGCTCATATTATAGAAATGTGTTCTGATTTCCTCATAAATTTCCTATCTTTCAGTTAGCCAAATACCCATAGAGTTTTGCAAAGAATCAATATTAGTTCTCTTTTTCCTAAAGTTTGCTTTATGATGGAAATAACTAGTGTTTCTATCATCAAATTTTATAGCTTCTTCTTTGCCTCTTTGTTTCCAAAAATCTTCCTCCACATCATACAAAAATTTAAGGGTTTTTTGTAGTCTCTTCAATTCTTGAATCATTTTGAGAATTTCTAGTTCTGTTCAAGTGAGCTAGTTGGCTTTCCAATTTATCTATTTGGGTAGTAATATTACCAAACTGATTGTAGTTCCATTGCCTTAATATGTATTTGGTATCAGCTAAGCCTCAAGTGAGTTTAAAAGCATAAGAACCTTGCATATTGCAATTCCAATTATCTTTGATTAGTTGAGAGCAACTAGGATCACTGAACCAAGCTCTATTAATTCTAAAAGGATTCTTAGTAGAGTTTTCAATTTTAGAAGAAACCAGCAAGATTGGACAATGATCACTACCCATAACAGTCAAATGATAACAAGCAGCATTAGGGAACCTATCAAACCAATCTATATTAGCAATCACTCTATCAAGTCTTTCTAGAATTAGCTCATCACCCTGTCTCCTATTGGTCCAAGTAAAAGGATTTCCAATATAATTCATGCTATGAAGATCATTATTAGATAAAAGAGATGCATTAGTATCAAGATCAGACTGTGGAACAATATTACCTCCTTCTTTCTCATTATTAGAGAGTATGAAGTTAAAATCACCTATAACAGCCCATGGAATAAGATGTTTCCTTTTAGTGTCTCTGAGATAATTCCATTGTGCCTGTCTGCTATCAGTGTTCAAAGCTCCATAAATGCAGCTAAGGAGAGTATCAACATTACCATTATCCATTTTTATAAGATAATTAATAATGTTATGTTTCATATCTATTACTTCCAAATCAATTCCATCTTTCCAAAGTAAGCAAAGACCACCTGAGAGACCTATAGGTTCAAATAAAACTACATTTGGAAATTTAAATCTAGTAACAAGATATTGCATTCTTTTGAACTTATTTTTTGTTTCAGATAAAAATATTATGTCTGGATTATGGGACCTGATAAGCATTTGAAGGTGATTTCTAGTGGTATTGTTACCAAAACCATTAACATTCCTACTTATAATTTTCATTTTTAGGAAACTAGATTTAGCTACAGGATTATCTTTGGGAAAAGTTAACACAGGCAAATTAAGACTTGAAAGACAAGAATCAATATAAGTTGTGTAAAAAAAGAAATAAGAAATGGATAGTCTAGTAATTGTTACCTTGGTTTCTCCAGTTTTGTTTCCAGATTGTGACCCCCTTGTTGTGTCTCTTTGAGTTGTATTGATCTCCTAATTATTGCCAGAGTTGCATTTGGGTTGCTGAGTTAACGATTCGGATTCAACAGGTTTGATTGAGATGTCATTCCTCTGACGCTTGCCTAATCTCGCAGTGTTCTCCTCCTCATAAGTTTCTTTTAGCTCCACCGGAATATTCTTGAAGATAATTTGGCCATCCTTTGGAGGAACAAAGGGAGTTTTCTTTGTAGACTTCTTTGAGACAGCTTTTGGTACTTGACTGACAGTTTTTGCATGAACCGAGAAGGATTTCCTCATATCATCGAAATTTCCAAACATATGCACCTTTTTGTGAATAGCTTCCAAATACTCAGTTGCTGCTTTGCATACACCTTGACAGTGGTTAAGGATATAGCAACTAGGACAGATTTTATGTGGTTGTTTCTCATAAAAGAAACGAATCCACTTAGTTATCCCAGATGCAGTGATCACCATGACTCCTCTTCTCACCATGACTCCTCTTCTCATAGGGTTGTTGATGTTAACTTTAACACATACCTTCACTGGGTATCCTGGATATGGAATAGCATTTGGTGGTTCAATGGCTGTGACTTCCCCAACTAGTTGACCGATGGCTTCAACAGCTTTGACATTCATATGTTCCGGTAATATATACTTAAGCTGGATCCAAAATTCTTGATGTTCCCAATCCATTTCATGGATAAGTGCAAGTGGATTAGTAAGATCGTCAGATTCCCATCAAAACTCCACGGTCTTTCCTCAAAAACTTTTCTGAGTGTATCCCAATTTGGGAACTTAAAAACCATAATATTCTCCTCCAATTCAAAACTTTTTACATCTGCTTCTGGGATGAAAGGCCAGGTGAACTTAATATGATTCTCCACTGCCTTATGAGTCATTTTTGCCTTCAATGATGATTTTTCCTCCACTCCATTGGCTTTCTTCACCGTCTTCTAGATTTTCCTCTATTTCATGAACAACTGGTTCAGAGGACTCACACAATTCCAAAGTAGCATTCCTAAATTTGGTTGCTAATTCAAGCACTTTGTTTGCTTGAGCATCAGACATTTTCGATATACGAAATTGACACTTGATTATCTTATTGACGATAGTTTCTGTGCTGCTGGGAACTTTATAAAGCTTACTATTGATTAGGGTTTCATTTGCAGTTAGGGTTTTGACTTGAAACTCCTGAAAATCCTCCATTATCGATATATATGGGGGAAAAAGATTTTCGTTTGAAAAGGAAATAATGCCGATGACTAGGATGAGAGAAAGAAAATTTTTGAATTTGAATTTGAATTTGAATTTAGACCGAAATTTAAGGTAGTAATTACTTTGGTTCTTCCGTTGAGGTTGTATCTGAATCGGAACGGTAGCAACCCAGTAGAAATTAGAGATACTCTCTGAAACGATGGCAATACAGGAGATCAGGGCAGCTTCCAAAAGCTTGTATACAACATCTGCAAACGCTTTAGACACAAGTAAACACCCGCCATTAGAGGAATCACAATCTGTAAACACATGGAGAAAAGGAAAAAATTAGTTAGACATGGAAACGAAGAAAATGATGACAAATGAGGTAAATGATTAAAATAATGTAGGAAGGATAAAAATTAGAGGAAATCAATGAGAATAAGATTGAGTAACATTGAAACAGGGGCAAAAAAACCAGTTGCAATTAAAATCTTTTCATGAATTGAGGTGGAGATCGGCGCATAAAATTAAAAAAGGAGAAACTGAGCCAACTCAAAAGTCGCCCGATCCTCCGAGCAAGAGAGAGAAAAACCAAAAAACCTCTCGATTTGGATCCCGATAACACCCACCCACCTAGACTAGTCTCACTGTTTCAGCGGATGTCTTCAGAATTGATTATCGCATTGAATCCTCTTAACCAACTCTAAGAAAACTCGTAATTCTTCTTCTAACAAATTTGAGTTGTAATATTGTTCAGATCCAAGGGGCCAACTAATCATATGAATGACATTGGTCAAACTTTCTAAAACTGAATCCCATCTGAAGTGACTAAAAAAATGCACCTATAGATTCATGAGATAAAACCTCAGTTTTGTGGACACCAATTTTTAACCATCAATCCTTTTGCTTTATGTGTCATCCTCTCTTCGAACCCTAATGTTAACCATTCATCACCAACTTCAAATCCTGTCAGATTCCTAAGCACCCAGATAAACCATTTCTCACTTTCTTCCAAGCCCTTCGCTAACTCCATCACCTGATCAACATGAATACTGTTCTGAGATCCAAAAAAGACATAAATAACAGATTTTGCTGGGTGTAAGCTAAGCCATTTGGTACATTTCACAGGTGATGAAATACCATGATTTTTTCCTTCTCGTTCACTTTCCTTAGACGAAATTGGGAGAAGAGGTCATATATCCCAAACTGGTCTCCCACTTAAGTTAGCCCAATGTTCGAGACAACAGTATTTCATAAACTTCCATCATAATTTAACTTGACGAGCAGCAAAAGTGGGTGAATCTTGGCTATAAGAAGACGCAACCTTGATCATGTTCTGAGATATCTGGTTACGATGAATTGTGATATTAGGTGATAGACCATGTAAAGTAAGCACATCAGTGGATGTTAGTCTGTGAGGGAGGTGAGTCCAACAACACTGAAGAGGCTTTGGCGACTTGCCCAGAAAAGTTGCAGGATAAATGTTAATACAATCCTGCATGTAACTGTCGTAGATTAGGGAATGAGACGACAGTTCTGGCCTTAAACTCATTCCTGCGAAGTTGCAAACCTTCTATCATTTTCATTTCGGAAACAAAACTAAATGAATCCAATAGCAGAAGAGTTTTTAGCTCACTCAATTTCAGGCATTATGATTTTGTAGCTGCCAATGGAAGAAGTGGAGGTTTTGTTTTACTTTGGCAAGATAATGTTGACCTGGAAGTGATTTCTAAAACTCAAAATCTCATACACTGTAATATTGGTCCAAAGCTAAGTATTCCAAAGTGGAGACTGATGTGTGTATATGGCCTTCTAGTACATCCCGAAAAAGACGTTTTCTGGAGAAGCATGAGTAACTTACTTGAATCTGTGGAGGACCCGTGGTGCATGATTGGTGACCTTAATGTACTCATGCACCAACATGAAAAATATGGTGGATTACCAAGTACTGATATCAGGTGCAATGAGCTTAGAAACTTGATAAGGGAAAGAGATGTTCTTGATTTGAGCTATGCAGGACCCGCTTTCACCTAATCAAATAATGCAATCCAGAATTAACCAATTTTTGAGAGACTGGATAGAGCATTATGCAATACTTATCGGAGATTAATGTTTCCTGATGCTGGAGTACTATATCTCCCAAGAATGGAGAGTGATCACTCACCAATTATATATTCTCAATACCATGAAAAAACCACCAAAAATAAAACCAAACTATAAGTATGAGTATTAATGGATTGATCATCCTCAATTCAAGGACATCATTCAATACAAATGGGAGGCATCTTCAGGAGACACCACGTTGTACTTGGGTTGGTTGCTTGGCTAGCCTGACGCTTCATGAACTAACATCGAAACGAGAGGAATCTCACTTTTGGTCTGATAGCAGGTAGGCCTATATTATTTTCATTTACTAATGGCCTAGAACGTATTGGGGCTTCATGACATGAATGAAAAAATCCCAAAAGAAAATCATGATTCATGTTACGGAACTAACTCTTAAAAATTTGATGCTCATGTCTTATATAGTAGACGCATAAAGGTACCTATGAGAGGGCTAATTGTGTCTGTAACCTCGATTTCCCTCCCGGTCCCAAGCCTAAAATAATTACAGACAATTCATAGCTACTATCGTAATAATGGTCATGGCGTCTAATATTTCCTTTATGCTCTTTTTTACTTTCGGAACAAGATGTATATCGTATCTCATGTGAATGAGAATATATTATCCATCCGGTTTTTCCGTGTTTATTTTGCATTATCTTTTACTTTAAAGGGATCGAAATGGTTACATGTTTCAAGCATGCCACTGTCGATTATCACAAAATGATTTTTTTCCTTTTTCTATATTATTTTTTCTTAATTTTTGGACCGTAATTTTGCAATTTGAACCATGAGACTGTCAACCATATTTTTATGCACCACAGGTTTGCTGGGGAAGTTTGTAGATTTTGGAATAACTTCCTTGAGAGTTTTACTTTTAAGAAGAAACGGACTTTGGTAATTACCTTACAGAAACATTTCATTGCTCGGGGAGTGATCAATTTAAAAGGTAGGAACGGCAATACTTGGCGATATCTTCGTTTTATGGACTTTGTTGCAAGTGGGAAATAAGATGGTACTGATGGTCGTATCTTTTCTCCAACTGAGGTTATTGTCAGGATCGAAGCAACATCGAGCGGTTCAAAGTTGCGTACTTTTGGTGATATTCCGATTAATCAAGTCTTTATAGATTCAGAATCTATTATAAGACTTTGATGATCTTTTAATCATTTGTACTCTTTCTATTTAATGTATCAACTTTTTATCTTCAAAATAAATAAATAAAAGCTTTTTGCCTTTTGGTATGAATTCGATGTTTTATTTACTCCATTGGTTCTTCCGTAGCATTGCTTATGGTTCTTCCGTAGCATTGCTTATATTCCAAGTCAATTGCTCGAATCCTAGGAATAAAAGCAACTCATATGGCCACCCAACTTCGAATAGTTAAGTTATTTTTCCCTCTTACAATTTTTCACTCCATAACTCACAATCGTTATATGTTGTACTTGATTTCAGTTACAGCGGTGTTAATGCTTTTTCATCTGGGATAGATAAATAATAAAAAAAACAGAAACAACCAAGTAAATCCTAGATGGATACTATGTAGATTAATATCTAGGAAAATAAGAAGAATTTCTACAGTTAAGAGGAAGGAGTGGAAGGTCACATCATATGTGTGTGATAATATTTCTGCCAAAATCATAAATAATATCAAAGGGGTGAACAAATTAAACAGTTAAGTTTAAGTAGGAAAATGAATTAAGCAAACTTGTAAGGTGCATTGTAAAGTGACCCAAGGTTACCAAAAAAATATTTTTTTTAGTAATTTGTGTTTTGCAGTATTAGGGTCGGTCTTGGAGTTAGTTGCGACCTTAAATTTGGTCCGACTAGCTTAGATTGGGTTCATTTTTCTTTAAAATCATAGAGTCAGTGGAACTGAGATAAATTCGCTAAAAGATGCGATTTGTGGCTATAAACTGGATGATAAAGATGTGTCTCATGAAACCAACGTCGTGCCGTTAAATAGTCATTTCGTAAATATAAAACACAATAAGTATATGTTGTGTATAATAGATAGCAACCTCATCTGTTTGCCCTGTGAAATAGTCAGTGCCGCTCCGTCTAATTCACATGATAGCACAAACAAGTGAATGGACAACCAATCCCACCACCGCTACGTTCAGATGCAATCCAGTAGAGATGGATTCAATCAATTTCAAGTTCCTCAATAAACTTGATGAAGATGAAAAATCAACAATCCAAATGGAACACCTGTTATTACTAACTACCCCATCTACTCGACCACCATCTCTGTATAAGCACAAGAAATTGGGCCGGAGGAATTCAAAAAAGAAAAAGAAATTGGTAAAAATTATTGTAAAGGAATGACCCTTGCTGGAACTGATTTAATATTCTTAATTAACCTTCAATTGAATGTTATCAAATTTTTTCGGACCTAAACAAAATAGAAGTCAAATTTTAGAGACCGTTTAATGCCCTAGCTTAGGACAGTGTGACGGGTCATTCCCTAGTAAGTTCACAAAATATCTATTTCCCTAAATTTCTATTGATTAGCTAATAATTTAATTAATGCTAATTAAATCTTAATTATAACTAAATTAACCTAATTTGTGTTAGATCAAGTATTACTATTCCACGTCGTCCAGATTACTATGGGTTACTCTTAAGCTACTCAAAGGTCCAGATAAAGTAGAGGTCTAGTCAACAGTAAAGTCAACGGTCAAGTCAATTCTCGTTTGACAAATGGTTAAACCTTTCGCGATAATATTTTGACTGTGATATCTTTCTCGTCTGGTGACCGATTGATGCGTTCAAGTAGTTCATTTCGCATAATATTTCAAGATCTATCTCAGGGTACTATTTGTTTATCAAAATTATTGCTAGATTATTTTTATTAATTATTGTTCATAATTAATTAATCCAGTCATTAACGGTTAAATCGTCTCTTGACCAGTCTAATTGCGTTGACTAGATTGTGGATCCTTACATTCTGGCCACCTTATAAGAATTTTCGTCCTCAAAAATTAGATCGATCTACCTCTCAATGTAAGTATTGCTCATACTTACAAATGCACGAAAATTATATTCATTTAAAATTACTTTGAATACCTAAGAGTTGACAGCGAATTTTATGTATTTTTGTTCAATTTGTGTATTCTACGGTCCTTTAAATATTTAACTTATAGTTCGGTCAATTGTCATTTGTCTATATACCATTTATCGATAACTATCTAAGGTACAAACTTTATATGGTACTAATTAATTCGATACTAGCATTTTATTATTTATCTGTCTTAAATAATCTATTAGATTATTCGTTTCAATCTAATATTAAATTTAACCCTAAATTATGAATTACTATTTTTATAACTATTGAACTCTGATTATTGTTTACCCAATACTACGGTATTTATCTTAATAATTCTAAATTCAGATTAAAACCATTTTATATCTAAATGACTTCTAAGATCTATTATTTTATTATTATTATATCCATATTATTAATATTAAGCACTTATTTGATAAATATTATTACATGAAACTAGTTGGAAGCCTAACAAGCTAAGCTCCAACGACATACTACTACATTAATTGAACAGGTTGATGTGTTAGCCTACCAGCGAGCCTCATGGGTAACCTTGCCAAGGGGAGCCGAAGCGGATGGGAGGGCGAGATTGTGTCACAAGGGGGGCAAGCCAACTCTACCTTCCATGTTATTATTATTATTTATTTATTTATTGGATAAAGAGTATTACATTAACTAGTTGGAAGCCTAACAAGCTAAGCTCCAACAACATACTACTACATTAATTGAACAGGTTGTTGTGCTAACCTACCAGCGAGCCTCATGGGTAACCTAGCCAAGGGAGCCGAAGCGGGATGCGGGCTGAGATTGTGTCACAAGGGGTAACCTAACAAGCGTATCCATATTATCATGACCAACTAGTTGTTATTATTTTTATTTTATTTTATTTTTTAAAAGACAATTTTTCTAAACAGATTTATCTATATAATCCAAATATCACTACAACCAAATATTAATATCCATATATATATAACTATAATTATGAACTAATTGTCCCACTAAATATTCTTAAATTCAAAATTACCCAACTCCTTAAACATGATTATCTATGTTTACTATATGTACTTAATTCTCTAAACAGATTTATCTATGTTTGTATTATTATCGATTCTCTTTAGTTCACTATGTGTTTTTAGACATTTCCTAATTGTATCTAGATGTTGTAGTATTAACTATGTATCCCTTAATTATATTCCTTACGCTTTTTACAAGTCCAAAGTCTCGTACCTAAATTTATTCGCATAAAATCACATCATAACAAACAAATCCTAACTTCATTTATGAATGAAGCACAATTATCAAGAGTTAATCTACTAGAAAGTTTAGCAATTTATAGATAATCCAAATATCACTACAACCAAACTTAAAATATAACCGACTACCTCGTCATTATATTTTATTAGGATGTTTCTTATTGGAATTTATCGTTGTCTAAAGATCTTGGGCTCTAGGTTCAACCACTCGGATCTATATTCCTGAAGCAAAGTAAGTCTAAATTCTACACACAAGTTTCTATTTCGATAGACAATAGCGCTGCATACGAAAACTCAGTAAATTCCTAAATGAATTTGGGATCTATAAGGATTACTAACCTCATTACTTTTCCAATCTTGAAATGTTTGAAATTTTATACTAATTAATTATCTCTATCAGCTTCTAAGCTATAATATAATTGGTTTAATCCTATAATTTTTACATCATAATATGTACACACCACAAGGAAACGAATCAATCAACCAAATAAAATATTTTAGTTCTTAATAGCTTTTAGTGATTAAAATTTATCTCACAACCCAGCCCGATTCTAATCTAATTTATTAGTTCACCATTTGATACTAACTATTATCTATTTTTCCCCATGAAAGATCTAATAGAGAGCTCTGATACCAACTTGTGATGCCCCAAACTAATCACATGTTTAGCTAATAGGATTACAACCTAACTGAAGCATCATAACTAAATTATTGACTTAAGAAAAATCATAATTACGTAAAGTGAACTAAGATAAAACCCAACTCTCTGACACTTTATAAATGAGAATTTCTCAGGTGATATGAATATATTAATGTGTTGCTTTACAGATAAACAAGAAATAGAAATACAAAAAAGATACATAACGTTCTTAAATTGCTAAATCTATAAACTACGGAAACAAATATCTTCAAGTGCGCCTTCTCTTCTGACAACACAAAAATACCGAAGTGGGAATGAGTGAGCACATCGTCCCAAAAGGGTGCTCAATGAAAACATATAACTCTCAAGTAATCACTAACATGCTTCACAGTTCTAAAAGAATATAAATTGAAAGAAACAAGAAGGAACTAATCATTCAGCCATTTATGCATCATGAAGCAGATGTCACTCTAACCTCGCCAAACTCATTGGAGAAAAATACGCGAGAGCAACCTTAATCAATAATAATAACATCGTCCACACAGAGTGCCCATACAAACCATGATTCATAATATTACCATCAAGATCAGAAAGTTAGACAAACAACCATAATATTCACACGAGTGATTTCCCTCAAATAAAACAGTATATATAATATCATAACAGATGAATTACCGCCCTACTAAGTAATATTCAAACGGATAACTTACCGCCCTACTATATTAATAAGCAATAATATTCAAACGGATGACTTACCGCCCTACTAATGAAATAGTTATAATAATATTCAAACGGATGAATTACCGCCCTACTAAGTAATATGTCGACTGATGAATTACTTCCTTACTTAACTTAGCTAGGAGCCGTAGGGAAACACAAACACTCCTCGCAGGGAAATCTCACAATGCATATCACAAACAATACATTGAAGCAAACATCGTTCATACCTATACAACATATCATACTCAAAGATACATGAATAGTACACGTAATCATGCACACTGATAGTAAAGACTCATATTGCTCGCAGATAAAGAATGCTTAATGATTACAAGAAGGTTACAGAGTTCCCACCTGATTTGATGAAAATCCATGCCTACCTCAAGATCCGCGATCCACTGATTTATCCTTTAAATCGAACTTTATTAATAAAGATTGATGTTAATCACACATGCACTCTAAGAATTTAGCCAAAAGTGTCATGCAAAGTTCACAACATAATTTCATATAAGTCTCTAGTTATAAGCTAAGTGAAATAACTAGTGGTTCTAGTTTCACCAATAACTGTATAACCTAGTATTTAATGTTCTAGGCATAAATTAATATCTACTTATCCAAATAAGGTCAAATTGGGTATCATCGGAAATATCTCGAAAAATCCTACAACTTTGTAGAAGGAACTGAAAGCTAATTCGGACCAAAAGTGGTCGAAAAATCCCAAATAAGAAATCTACCCTAACCTTAGCCCAAGGGCCAAACCGGTCCTCCAACACAGTCCATCTGACTTGGTCTGAACTACGAGTCATCTAGTCTAACTAACTGAGTCAACACAGTCAACTCAGTGAATTACATCATCTTCCTCCCCAAAACTTAGAAAAAGACTCTTGTTTTCAGCAAAAGGTGTCATTTTTTGAGAGCACTAATTCACTTAGTTTTGATCCAAATGGATAATTTCTTGGCTCAATGGAAATATGGTATTTCCCTCTACAACTTTGTAGTTTTGATCTTAACCAAATTCCGTTTCTAACATACACTAATTCATCCATCAAGATGCATACTCACTGCAAATACCATTAATTTCCAGATTTGAGGTTCATCACTAAAATCATCATATCTCACCCATTCTAACTCCAAAATGAGCAAAATTGGTCTCTAATCGAAGCTAAGAGACTAACCTATATAAGTATCATACTAATTCAAAGGTCGAATCACATTAGATATCAAATCAATTCGTGATATAAAATAAGGCAGATTCTTACATAATATCATGATATTCATATATTCAATGTTTATAACTTATTCTAGAATTTAAGAAGTACCCAATCACATTTAACACATTAGATATTAGTTTCAAAGGTCACCTTAAGTTTTTAACAAGTTCTATTCTTCATCACCATCAACTTGATCATCAAGACCACCACAACTTCTATTTCATCTTCCTTACATATCTTATTGTTGTTACTAGTGGTAATTGAATTATTGTCCCTACTTTTGATGAACTATACAAATATCCTTATCACATAATAATTCTATCCCTCTCCTTGTACAAGCCCATCAGGGGCCCAATAACAATTTTTGGACTTCCAAATATAACCCCTGTATATATTTGAATAATAAAAACGAAATTCAGTTATAAACAGAAATATAAAACTGAAAGAGAGAGAAACAGATCAGAAACAAATTCAGCTCGTGAGAAAAAAACGAAATTCAGCTCGTGAGAATTTTTTTTCGACGATTTAATGTTTTTTCGTTTCACTCTACGATTCACATATTGAAATTCATCTTCTCCTCCATCTTCTTCATTATCTGTGCAGCAAGAAACAGATCGAGAACTCTCTTCAGCTCGATCGAAAAAAAATTCGAAGATTTTTTTTTTTCGTTTCAATCTACGATTCACAGATTGAAATTCATCTTCTCATCCATCTTCTTCATTATCTGTGCAGCAAGATTCATCAATCAATCAACTGAAATCACTGGATTTTTAGCTCCGTTTAACTGAAATTTCCATTAACAACAGAAATCACCATATCTGTCTTTCTGAAACAAATTGGTAATGTTGATGTTATTTTAAAGATTCATATAGTTGTTTTTGATGATTGCATGTTCTTTTTCATTGTTTTTTATGTATAATTCCGGATTTTGGTTGTTGATGCAGAGATCGTGATTTATGTTGGAAGATTGATTTCATGATTATTCCGTTAGATTGATTGATATTAATATAGTTTGATTTCGAGATTCTTATTCATTTATTAAACAGGTACATTTTAATTTATGATATGTTATTTACACTTTCTTTTTCTTAAATCTGCTCATCAACTGTTTATGTTGAAATGTTGAAGAATTTTGTTTTTGTCAACTGTTGTTGATCCAAATTTTATGCTTAAATGTTGATGATGTATTTTAGACACTCTACTGATTATGCTTTTGATGAGATGTTGATATTATTTTTGGATCAACCTTGACTATTGATACAAAAATAAGTTGATGTTTAGTTTCTTTTTGGATCAACTGTTGTTGTTGATCCAAAATGTCTATATTTTGTATTTTTATTTTTTTTGGTAGATTGTAGGTAATCATAATGCATTCATTTTGTTGATAATGTAGCTTTTATTTTAGGTTTTGTCACATTCTACATTGTATTTAACTTTCACAAGTGAGGTGCGACGTAATACTATATGTAGCTTTGGGTACTTTATACTGCTTTCTCTTTGTTTTTGCATTGAAATTCATGCTTTAACTACCTCTTATTGGATGAAATGTGATTTTTTATACAGATTTATTGGATCAACTGTCACTGTTGATCCAAAACTATGATTGTTTACACAGATTTGTTGGATCAACTGTGACTGTTTACACATATTTATTGGATCAACTCTGATTGTTGATCCAAAACTATGATTGTTTACACATATTTATTGGATCAATTGTGACTGTTTACACATATTTATTTGGATCAAGTGTGACTATTTATCCAAAATCATGATTGTTTACATATATTCTTTGGATCAACTGTGACTGTGTACACATATTTATTGGATCAAGTGTGACTGTTGATCCAAATTTCTGAACACCACTATATGTTATGCTTGTTGCAGGCCAAGGATGGTAGTTGCAGAGTTCAAATTTTGCAATCAGACCGTTTTGCATCCCGTTTCAGCATCAACTTCTGTCAAGGAGATGATAAGTGTGGTGAAACAAAAGTGGCCTTATGTTCCTGAAGACCTCATTCTCTTTAGTTATACTGTAGAAGGGATTTCAAATGTCATCAATCACGATTTGGATTTGAGGTTTTTCATCCACTACTGCAGCTCACAAGGGATTGAGTTGGTGAAGTTTGAAATCCCGATAAGGACTTGTGTTGATTTTATTTCTTCATCATCTTCTTCTGCTCCTGCTCTTGTGTCTTCGTCGTCATCAAGTTGTATTTCAAGCGATGAGCTAGCTGTTGTGGAAGACGTCACTGATGATGCGTGTTTGATCAAAAAGGTTAAGAAGAAGTCTGATGCTTGGGTCAACGTCTTAATTGGAGTAGGGAAGTTGTTTAAAGGTGGTATTGCTGAAGTTAAGGACTGTGTTACAAAGTATGAAATGTGTACTGGTCGCAAATACACAGTAGTTAAGAGTGACTTGGTACGATACATTGTGGAGTGCCAGTTCAAAGAGTCGGAAAATTGTCGCTGGAGGTTTCACGCCTCTCTCCTCGCCAATTCAAATCATGTATTTCAATGCAAGAAATATATCGCAGAGCATTCATGTAGTTTATCTTCTTCGGATCCATCAAAAGTTAGGATGAGAAAATCGTTTATGAAGAATATATTGGCAGATGATTTACGAGCATCGAAGAAGAATAAGAAGACTGATGTTGATGTTATAGATTTATTTCGAATGGAATATGGAGTTGACCTCACGTATAGTCAGGCATATCACAGTTTACAATTCACCAAGACATTTCTTTGGGGTGATGACATCAAGTCCTTTTCAGACTTAGTTCGGTATAAAGATGCTATTGAACAGTACAATCCCGGAAGTGTTGTCAATTTTGAGTATGATAGTGTGACGCGTCAGTTCAAAAGGTTTTTTGTTGCTTTTGAAGCTTCCATAACTGGTTTCAACAATTACTACCGTCCGATGCTATTTATCGATTGTACCTTTCTCACTGGGAAGTTCAAAGGTGGTCTTATGGTTGCTTGCGGAAAAACTGGTAACCAACGTACGACTTTTAACCTTTTACTATTTTTCGTTTTGTATCCATGTATGTTTAAACTTTTTACTGTTGATCCATCATTATGCATTAATTTTGTTGATAAAT
This sequence comes from Papaver bracteatum, assembly GCA_023529315.1. Lineage (NCBI taxonomy): Eukaryota > Viridiplantae > Streptophyta > Magnoliopsida > Ranunculales > Papaveraceae > Papaver > Papaver bracteatum. The sequence goes on from JAJJWX010005014.1 coordinate 163,536, forward strand.
GTAGCCTTTATTGAATTTAATTTTCATGAGGGGGCGTAGCCCCCGAGTGAGGTGCGACGTAATACTATATGTAGCTTAGGGTAGTTTAGATTGCTTTCTTTTTGGTTTGCATTGAAATTCATGCTTTAACTACCTCTTATTGGTGATATGTTACACAGATTTATTGGATCAATTGTCACTGTTTACACAGATTTATTGGATCAACTGTCATTGTTGATCCAAAACTATGATTTTATTGGATCAACTTTGATTGTTGATCCAAAAACCATTTTTTTTTTTGAATCAACTTCTAATGTTGATCCATCTGAAATGGATCAACTTCCATTGTTTATCTAATTAAAATGAATCAACTTGTACTATTGATCCATCAGCATGCATCAACTTCTACTATTGATCCAACTGAAATGGATCAACTTTGTTTGTTTTACACTAGTTATTGGTCACTTATTTTTGTTTTTGTAAAAATCTATGCAGTTGCATTTGGAATCGTTCCTTATGAAAATTGTGAGAGTTGGGAATGGTTCTTAACCAATTTGAATGGTATTATTCGTGAAGATCGTCCACTGACCATCATATCAGATCGTGGAATCGGCCTTTTGAAGCATGTGCCTAAAATCTTCCCAAATGCTTTCCATTCCTACTGTTTGTACCATATGAAAGAAAATATTCCAGTTCCAAAGGGCAGGAGTAGACAAACTACAGTCAAGTTATTCGAAGAGTGCTACACTGTATTAACGAAGGAATTTTTTTATGCTGCTTCAAAGAGTATGAGTGATCTAAAGTTGGACTCAGTGGTTGCTTGGATGATGAAGATTCTACTTGAGAATTGGGCTGCTCATGCATTTCTAGGAGAAAGGTGGGGTGAGAACACATCAAATATTGCTGAGAGTTTTAACAATGTTATTAAGCATGATAAGCCACTTCCAGCAATTGAGCTTCTCGATGCTATTCGTGCTAAGGTAATGGAGCAGAATTACAAGAGGTTATTGGAGTCTAACCAGTTTACTACAAGGCTTACTCCTCGTATGCAAGCAAGATTTAACAAGAGGATAAACGACTGCCGTTCATACAAGTTTCGGAGATCAAGTGAGAAAGTATTTGAGATCATTTCTCCAACAGGAAAGCATACTGTCGATTTGGATTCTAGGACCTGCACCTTTAAATGGTGGTAAAAACATAGATTTCCTTGCACTCATGCAATGAAAGCCATGTTGCAGATTGGAAATGATGAACCATACAAATACATTAGTGCTTACTATACTTCTGACTACTGTAGGAGGTTGTACTCTCGACCCATATATTCTATTCCAGATCTGAGAAGCCTCCTGGAATTAATAAAAAGGGGTATGTTTTGCCTCCCAATGGTGTTCGAGAACAAACTGGAAGGCCTAAATGTGTTAGGTACAGGGGTAGTCGTGAAAAGGTACGCAAGAAAAGGAAGTGTGGCCAGTGTGGGATGCTCACCTTTCACAACCGTCGAACATGTCGCAGAGATCCTTTGGCTTCTCGTGCACCAACGTTTCGCAAGGAGTCTCATTCCAGGATTATCAAGTTCTTGAAGAGGATGTTGTTCTGAAGTTTGTTGGTTTTATTCATATTCTGAACAACTTGTTTTAGGTTTCTTACTAGTTGGATGTCTTCTTTTTCCTTTTTTATGCTTTTCTGGTTTGCAATTGTTATTTTTTTAAATGACATACTATTGTTTTAAATTTTATTGTTTTTTTTCTCAAGTATATGTCAGGTGGCAGGTTCCAGGTTTATTGATTTTACAGGAAACATACTTATATAAATTGTATCAACTGCACTTTTGATCCTTTTTTTGTGGATCAACTTCCATTGTTGATCCAACTAGAATGGATCAACAATGGTTGTACTATAGTGTAGAAACATTGTTCCTTGGTTCCAACTTATTTGGATCAACAATGACTATTGACACACAAAACAAGCAGAAAATTTGCATGGTCTTATCTGTATTTTATAGTAAACCCCTCAAGATATACATACGTGTAACATTCATTCATAATCAGACTAACTTATTTGGATCAACATTGGTTATTTATCCAGCTTAACTGGATCAACAATGGTTGTTTATCCAACTTATTTGGATCAACATTGGTTGTTTACACAAAAAAAACAAAAAAATTGCATGGTTCTATCTGTATTTACTAGCAAACTCCTCAAGATATACATACCTGTAACATTCATTCATATTCAGACCACAAATACATCCATAATAATTCATTCATAATGGTTCATAATAATTCATCCATAATCAGACCTACAATAAGTTTTACTTACTAAGATAGATAGTTTTAAAACTACAGTTAGATTTTCTTTACATAGTATTAACAGACTATGACATCAAGCTCACTCTAGTGGTTCAACTGAGTCTTTAACAGAGTCATTAGCAGAATCAGGAAGTTGGGTTATATCTTTAACAGTGTCAGCAGCTGAATCAGGATTCTTCCATGAACCCAATTCTGACAAGATTCTTGCTGCAATTTTCACACTCTTCTTGTTCAACTTCTCATCTAAGTTAGCGATTTTAGATAGGTGTTCACAGTTTCCACGCTTTACCATATTTTTCATGTACATGCAAGTGTGCAGTGCACAATCACATACGTCTTGTGCTGGTACAGTGTAGTGTGAAAAGCTTGTCTATATTTCACCACATGTCTCTGGATCTTTGTGGCCCATGTTATTCAGCACTTATGTCAGTGGTACAATCATCACAAGATATTGCCAATTATAAGCCTTATTGCGCCTTGCAGAGTTGTGCACTATCCATTTCCCTTTTACCAATGCCAGCACCACCCAATGGTATCCAACACCTTGCTTATCAGTCAAGCACATTGGTATAATGATGTTTGTGTCTTCAATATTACCAGTGTAACTTTTACTTAGCTTTTCTGGTATCCCACATCTCTCTACCTTTTCTATACTTTGCGATGCTAATGCGATTCCCAATATTGGCTGTATCAATAAAATTTTCAAATATATTAGTTTGCCATATATCATAACAAGTAATTTTCACTTGGATCAACATTAGTTTTTTACACCATTCACTTGGATAAACTCCCATTGTTGATCCACAAAGAAACCAAGATTTTCTGCTACTTACATAATCCAAGTTGACTAGCTTAACTAGAGAACTATATATCATAACAAGTAAATTTCACTTGGATCAACAGTGGTTGTTTACCCCATTCACTTGGATAAACTCCCAATGTTGATCCACAAAGAAACCAAGATTTTCTGCTACTTACATAATCATTTGTTGAGAGAATAATGTGGTTCCTGTATTGAGGTTTATGCGGTGATTCCATCTTTGATTTCAGCATGGTGGTGTAGTAATCAATAATCTCACCGTGAATATTTTGATCATTCATCAAATAATGTATATGCTTTCCATTGATGATTACTTCCACATCATAATTGCAGAAATAAAAACTAAAAGCTTTGTCGCTGCTTCAACAAAAAAAAATGTAATTAAAAAGAACTATCATATAAACCAAAAGAAAAAACTATTTGATCTGAGGTGTATTACATACCATTCATTTGCATTCTCAAAGAACGGCTGGATGATTTGTTTTTCTGTGTCACTGCTTTTTTTCCACAATTTCAGTCTTTGTGGCCTTGTCAGTTTTTTCGGTTTGGGTGGTGTGACGTCAATGACAAGATCATCAAGGTCAATTAATTCCCTTTGCTTCTACACCTTATTCTTTTTTGCTTTTCCACCTTTCCTTTGTTCCCTAGTTTTTATCTTAATAGGTGTTTGACTTCGAAGTTTATACGTCTTTTTCTTTGGCCTTTCTCCTTTTTTCGCCCATCTTACAAGAGAACTGACTTTCTGTTCTTCTGCTTCTGATGCTTTTTCTTGTTCTAATTGATCATCTGATTCTGTTTCCTCTTCAGTTTGCTCTTCAACTACATCCACATTATAAATATGGTTCAACCTTCAGAGTATTTTAGATTGTGCGTTATTTTTAGAACAATCCTCTCCCGATTCTCTTGCTTCTTGTGTTATGCTATGTACCTCTTGCATTATTGAACCGAAACCAGGTGTGGTACCTGTATGCACATACCCAGATTCATCTGGTTTTATTGTTTAAAGTGGAGGAGTGTCAAGCACAATCATTTCCATTTGTATGTCATCATTCTTCTTCTCAACGACAGACTCTTCTCTTCCATTGGTATGTCAGCTTTCTCTTCTATTATTCCAGCAGATATTGCAATGTTTTTAACCAGAGAATCGATCTCTACATTATCAGCTTGCCTCAGTTCTCTTCCTACATGAAAGCCTTCCTTCCAATTCTCCAAAGATTTGCCACTTTTTGGTTCTTCCTCCGACAACTTCATTCCAGTTTCAAAACCCTTCCGCCAACTCTTCTCTTGAGTATCCAAGGTATCTTGAGTTCCCAAAGTACTTTGAGTTGCATCTTCAGTTCCCAAGGAAGCCTTTATTTCTTGAGTTATCATCAAGTCGCTCCTGTTCTCCAGACTTGCAACTTTATTTTGTCCTTGTTCCTCTCATACAGCTCTCTCAAGAATAATGTGCTCTGAACAAACTTTTTAATTTCAACCTTGTCCATGTAATGAACCTCATGTTTGTCACAATCAAGAAAGATGTTTTCTTCCTCTAGATCCTTTATCCTTTCCTTATCTTGTTCAAGTTCTTTTGCAGGTGCCGATAGGTCAATTAAATAGTTCTCCTGTGAGACACTTGGATCAACAAAGTCTTGATGAAACTGTGAAAGCATGATCAACACAAATCAAAATAGTGTAGACAATAAAACTGGATCAACATTGGTTGTTGATCCCATTCGCATGGATCAACTTCCATTGTTTATCCACAAAGAACTGACACTAAAATTGGATCAACTTCCATTGTTGATCCACAAAAACTTAGAATTGGAGGAGGTTAAAATAGTGTTGACACTAAAACTGGATCAACATTGGTTGTTTATCCCATTCACATGGATCAACTTCACTTGTTGATCCACTAAAAAACTTAGAATTGGAGGAGCTCAAAATAGTGTAGACACTAAAACTGGATCAACATTGGATGTTGATCCCATTCACATGGATCAACTTCCATTGTTGATCCACAAAGAATTGAGAATAAAACTGGATCAACATTGGTGTTGACCCCATTCACTAAAAAAATTGTACATTTATAATAGTAAAGATAAATACAGTTAAAAAAATTACCGTCTTGTCGAACCAAGTCATATCAATTGCCTTCTTTTTCATTTTGTTGCTAAAGTCACTTTGAAGCTTGATCGCTGTCGTATGCGTCAAAAATAATTTACACTTTCTTACTACTCAAAATATAAATATAGCAAGGGCAAGAAAGGATCGATCCCACAGAGAGGTCTAGGTTGTCTCGTTGTTTCGGTTTCCTATATAAAATACCGGGAGTTTTCTGATTTTTATATACTAGAATAAAATAAAAGCAAGTAAAGATATAAGCAAAGAAATCAAATAGAAAAGATATTGGTTAAGGATTCATCTTCATTCACAAATATGTTTTCTTCACAATAATTAGAATTGATATTTAATCTCAACTTTTATCAAAAGCCCTAGAATATCTTGATCGCAAGAATATCCCATAAATTCCTTTTATTATCAACAAACACATTAAAAGATGCGAGTATGAGTTCTATCTAAAAGAACAACCTAACGTGTAAAAGCACTAATCAAGTTTAATTCCCAAGATGCATTAAGTTCTATGAAATCAGGCCAATCAAAGCAATCGAACGTGGAAAACGCACTAATTCAATTTAACAAAGGTCACGAATCACTTGTGATTATTAGGATGTATCACTACAAGCAATCTTCACAATTATGCTACTTGTATTCAAGGAATATCACTTTTTCGTATAATAAACCCTAAACTAGCAATAGATATGATTATGAGTTCTACCAATTTGCAACTTGACAAAACTAACATTCAATCATGGAACCTATTTTGAGAGAATCGTGAACGATAATTATGAGACAAAACTAATATATTTCCATAACCAATAATAGAATTAAGTACTCATGTTAATGGAGTTCATAACAAGAAGAAAAAGAAAGTTTTCATGTTGTAAACCCTAGAAACAAAAGTAGAAGAAGATAATATATTCAAGATAGAGAAAAGACTTCTCTTTTATATGTTTCTCAATTTCCATAAAGGATACTCCTTCCAAAATTAGGTCTTCTCTTCAAAGTCCATTAGTTAGAAGTCCACCAAGCCCACAAGAGAGAGAAACCCGTGTAGAAATTATGTCCCAAAAGTCTTCACCGGAAAACTGGGTTTTTGGCCGGAAGTTAGCCGGAATCCGGTAGGAAAGTCACCGCCGGTCACCTGAGAGTCCTCTCCGTCGATAGAATATTCCGTCAAGATTCCGTTATACTTAACTGTTGACTAACGGTCTTTAACGGTTGACTGGGTCAAGTTCTGAGTCGCTGAGTTAGAAGCTGAGTTGAGAACTAGTCGAACTACTCATTTGACTGGTTTTTGGCAGAGCATTTCACAGCCAAGATGGCAGTGCCTTCCACTGTAAGCTTCACACAACACTGTATTGCTGTGACCTCTCAAACCCATTAATCCAATTCTCCTTGTCCAATCCTTGGTATGTAAATCATAGCCAACCACGGCAGATTCTCAATCACTGCAGTCACCAGCCCTTCTTCTACATTCCATACACTGCACACAAAAACCAAAATTGCCACAAGCCATGTTACCACCATCGCCTCCATTGCACTGTGCATTAATCCCATAATTTCTAGCTTCATACCAACATCATTTCCTTGCAATCCTGCACCATCCATTCTCATTCTTGACCACCAGCCTCTTGCATATTGCAACTTCACTATCTTACTTTTCATATTCCACGACTTGATCTCAAGCTCAGCTCAAGCACACTTTCTTTAACCTTGAACATCATCATTGTCTTCATTTCAGCACTAGCAACCAACTTTGCCTAGCTTTCTGCTGCTGCTACCATTCTTCCATTCACAGTTGCCTTGTCTCTTGACCACAACCACCTGCAATGTGTAATTGAGCCCTAAACATTCATCTAACTGCCAGCTACTCCATGGCAATCATCAAAACTAGCTCAAAGTCTTGTACTCTCCACTGCTAAGTGCGCTCAATTCCTTGTTGGCATTCATTCACACTTGAGTTCAAGCGGCAGACAAACCTTCTCCATGTACCACTGTAAACACGACCACAATTATGCATTCTTAGCAATCAATTCACTCATACCTACCTGCCAATCTTCACCACGTTGCCACTGTAATTCTGCCAACTTGGACTTCTTGCTGCTGTTGCATCTCACGGTTATACCATAACACCA
>JAJJWX010005016.1:0-26900 GCA_023529315.1 Papaver bracteatum
AGGGAAGAAAGGAAAGTGATGAGACCGAGAATAGTTGGTTTACAGAAGAGTAGTTTTGTTACTACAAATTGTATGAGAAAAATAGGAAAGCTAACAGAATAGTAAGATAACAAGTATTTCGAGTGTTGTGTATCTAGAATGAACTTGTTGTTCGGTGGAAATAAGTAAGACCTATTTATACAAGTGGAGGAAAACGTACCCTGGTCTCATTAAGGAGTAGAGAAGTAAATGGGAGGAGGTGGTAAACGTATGCATGGAATTGATATTCCATAAAGTGGTTAACGCATGGAATTGATGTTTCATGAAACTATTAACGTATGGTATTGATGTACATAGAATCGTTAATGCATGTAATTGATGTCCATGAACGTTTCACCCTTAACTATCCGTAATTACTAACCATCTCACCCTTATGACATTTCCTTATGATGGGCGTAGTGTACACCGCACGCCGTAAACCGCCAAACCAATACCCCAAAAAGATCCCCTAGTTTGTTGGGACGTCTCGAATATTTTTGTGGAAAACATGTAGCATGTTTTTGTTGTCGGGAAAGTCGATATTGGGAGACTTGGTAGCTTGGAGAACTTCGACGGTCGAGATCTTGCGTTTTAATAGGAAAGGTATCTGTTGATCGTCGTACGCCTTCGTTCGTTGGTGGCCGCATGGGGAAGGCCAGCATGGTGGCGCGTCTAGGTTGGCATGGCATGGTTTGGCGTGGCCAAACTTAGGTTTTCGGGCCAAAGATTACCATGTGCCGTCTGGTAACCTTGGATGGCTAGGATTTTCTCCAGGGGTTGAAGGGAAACCGTTGATTGTTGCGTGTCTTCATTTTCGTAGTCATGTAGGAAGGCCATGGTGGAGCGTCTAGGTATACCTTGGCGCAATTAGGCATGGCATGGTTTGGCGTGGCCAAACTTAGGTTTTGGGACAAAGGTTACTATGTGTCGTCTAGTTACCTTGGATGGCTAGGATTCGCTCCTGGGATTGAATGGAAACCGTTGATTATTTCACGCCTTCGATTTGTTAGCCGCGTATGGAAGGCCAGCATGGTGGCGCGGCTAAGTTGGTATGCCATTGGCACGTCATGGTTTGGCGTGGACAATCTTAGGTTTTCGTGCCAAAGGTTACCATGTGTCGTCTGGTAACCTTGGATGGCTAGGAATTCGCTCACAGGATTGCGGTGGCAACTTCGTTGATTATTGCACTCCTTAGTTTTGGCAGCCGCGTAGGGAAGCCCAGCATGGTGGCACGGCTAGGGCCAAGGCGCGGGGCATTTTGGCTTGGCATGGTGCGGCTAGCGTGATTAGGGCCACGGCATGGTGCGTTTGGATTGGCGCAGCTAGATGGTTAGGGTGCGTCTTGACTTGGCATGTGGGGCCAAGGGTTTTCCATGGGCGCATGGTGTGCTTGCTTTGGTTAGGTGCAGTTTTTGGCTTGGCATGTGGGGCAAAGGGTATGCCATGGGAGCATGGCATGGCTAGTTTTGGCTAGGTGCGGTTTTGGCTTGGCATGTGGTGCTAAGGGTTTTCCATGGGCGCATGGGATGGATATCTTTGGTTAGGTGCGGTTTTGGCTTGGCATGTGGGGCCAAGGGTTTTACATTGGCGCATGGCATGGCTAGCTTTGTATAGATGCATGACCAATATAGGGTTTTGGGCGAAAGATCGTTTGGTAACCTTAGACGGCCAGGATTTGTTCCTGGGATTGAAGGGAAACCGTTGATTGTTGCACGCCTTCATTTTGGTAGCCGCGTAGGGAAGATCAGCACGGTGGCGCGACTAAGTTGGTATGAGGCCATGGAGAGGTGTGTTTGGCATGGCGCGGTAGGTGTGGCTGGCATGGTTTGCCATTGGCATGGGGGTGCGGCTAGCATGGTTGGCATGCTTTGGCGCGATTAGTGTGGCTGGCACGGTTTTCCATTGGCATATAGGTGTGGCTATCATGGTTGGCATGCTCCGGCATGATTAATTTTGTTGGCATGGTTTTCCATTGGCACACGTGTGAATTAGGGTTTGACTTGTCGTAACCCTAATTGAAAAATATACCCTGATAATTATTTACAGACACATTAAATATTTCAATAAATGCACCTAGTAAATGCTTATTACTTAAATGTTGTGGCGTCACTGTTTATTAGGGTTTAGGGTGTTTTACGATTTTAACCCTAGGCTAAAACCCACCATCAACAAGAATAAACTACATTCCAGTCAGAAGTCAGATAGTATGCTAGTGTCTGTAGCTTCTTAACACGGTATGGTGTTCTTCAAGTGCAACTACTGCAAATGACCAAATGCAAGGATTAGGGCATTCGGACAATGCAATGACAAAAATTAAGATGCGAAATCTGGTATATTATGAAAACTAGTTTCTCACCCGTGCGATGCACGAGTTAGTTTCTTGCTTATGGGATATTGGACGCTTGTTAGAGAATTTACTACGCGTAGTCATATGAAGGAGACATGCTACTATGGGCAAAATGTAAAAGTTACACTGGATGGCAAACAATGAGCATTTACCAAATAAAATAAAAAATTTAACATAAAAACAAAATGAGGGAAACCTTAAGTTTAAAATTTATTAAAAATTTCTAAACTTTGTGTGGACAGCTAATTGTTTGCCATTTAGCCTTGTTTTTTCACATGGAAAACTATTTGTCGTGCATTGTCTACTACCAACCAATCCTTCACCTAAAGGAATGTATGAAAGATTTTGGGGTGAAAGAGATTGTTGAAAGACCTCCATGGTATGAACAAATTAGATCTAATTTGTAGTCCTTCCTTCATTTTAAAAGAGTGATTAATATTTTCTTTTATATTAATATTATATAAAAAGAGGTAACAAATTAGTAAGTATGATATTATTTTTCTTACAAACCAATAAGCTAATATCTTAGTTGGTGTGCAAAAATCTTACAAAGATCTTTACCATCAAGTAACGGTTACATTTTTAAGGTGGAAATATGCAATCTGTGGATTTCAGTTACTTGACATCAACTCATAGTAGAATCAAAATTGTATATAATTGTCCTAATATTGTTTGTTATGTATTTACGGGTGCTCAAGAGATAAAAATTACAACTCTATTTTTTTTAACCTTTTGTTAAGTTTTTTTTACTAAGCTTGTTCATGGATTCCTACTAAACTAATACTAACTCCAAATTTGTAGATGTTTTAACTGTGCATGTGTAGAATTTGTTAATGACAACAACTCCTCATTTTCCAATGTACATAAAAAGCCTTTTTCTAAATGTCCTCCCCGTGCCTCTAGAAATGCTAAAGACGGCATTGTGCTCAACATCAACGCAAGCCTTGATAAACGATGAAATTTACATGGAAAATTGAGACCGACATATCATATATGTTCATAATGGATAAGTTAAAAGTGCCAATAATAATCTTTCCCATCGATTTAAAATACTTAATCATGAAACTCAAATAAAATAAATTACAGACTAATTAAGTAAATCATTTCTTAAAACTAATAATTAACCAACACAAATACCTTATAATAAACCAATCCTATTGAGGAAATAATAAAGAGTTCATATTCTTGTAGTGCAACATATTTAAAGTGCATAATACTTATTAAAGCTCCATAAATTAATTGAAAGTTACACCGTCCTAGTCCTTCTCCAACGCCTGATATTTACTAAACTTTTAGAGCTCATATTTATCATGTCTTAAATACTTTTGCATTTCTTAGCTATCGAAATCGGGACACATCATATCTCTGAAAAAATATCATTCAGCGGCATGATTCTTTATAAATTCTTCCATCTCAACGATATCATGGGATATGTTGGTATTTTGCTAAGGTAAAATGGATATCTTGCATTGATTTTCTTTTGGTAGCTTGTCGGTCTTCATTTGTTTTGATTTTTCCCTACCTTAAAATAATTTTATAATAAATTAGAATAAAAATGCACATAAATAATAAAATCATCTGGTACAAAAGCAAGGGAAAAAAAAGATTAGAAGAAATTAATTACTTGCATAGAGATTTGAAATATCGTCTAGCTGCGTAAAATTAAATTTATGCAGTGGGATATTTTGATCATCTTCATTAACCAAGGACATGTTGATGGTTTCCATTAAAAATATGAACCATAAAATCTATCATGATATTTATATTTTGCTCCTTCAACATTTCTTTATGATTTTCATATTGCACGTATTTGTTCTCCTTGTTCAGTGTTTATTAGTTATAACTAAAGGATATGTTATTTTCGAAAATTAAGAAAACACAGTAGCAACCACTTTTGTTTTTGTAAAGCAAAATCATACTGAATTGGAAATATTATTTTCCGTTTAATGTTTTTGTTGTCCATGTGTGGTCTATTATTCTGACCTTTATCGAAGTTATGCTTGCTCCATTCACCATATCGAAAAGGGACCACTTTGAGGTGTTTCCATGTTATGTTAGTGTTCTAAAAATATAGATAGTGCAACGATATTCAATATTCTTATGTAGGTAATAGATATATTTTCCAGCACTGGTTATATATGGTTAGTTATATATATATAGTCATCTTATAAGAAAATTTCTTTTAAAAAAAAGGAACCAATAGGTAAATTTAGGATAGATTTCCTTATTTATATACACATTTAATTCTCTCCATAAATATATGCTATCTATTTTGAATTTTTCTTAAATAAAACCAATCTTACCTTGCTTCAAATAAATAAATAAATCCGACTTTTATTATTTTCCCTTCTTAAATAAAGCTAATTCTACTCTAATTCTACTCAATTTGATATATATATATATATATTACACCTAATTTGATATGTAGAGAATGTTTCTCGTTTAATTTGATATGTAGAAAATATTACACCTCAATATTTGCTACTTAATTTTGTTGTGAACCTAGAAAATAGAGAAGGAAAGACATAAAGTAGAGATAAAGAAGGGGATAAAATTATATTAGATGTGTACAATAAACTAACATTAGAGCCTCTATTTATAGGGATAGACAAAAGGGCATCCCAGTAATAAACAAAATTTTCCCTAGATATTCTTAACATAATTACACGTTTATAACACTCCCTCTGATGACATTGTGTCTAAGCTAATTGCCTCATTAAAACCTTATCAGGAAATTCCAAAAGGACAAAACCCGATCGAAGGGAAAAGAGTACAATTAAGAAACTTAGAAAAGATTTGGACACGCAAATGTTGCCTCACTAAAACCTTGACAAGGAAAACCCAGTGGGAAAAACCTTGATGAAGGAAAAAGAGTACAACACAATAAGTCCAACAGAATGCACCTTATGCGATGATGCTCCCCCCAATGAGTACTTCAGTAAATTCTTGGCTTGCAAATCTTTGAGATGAGACTTCCCAATTTCGGTGAACAAATTTCTTGAATGCTGAATATAGTAATGCGTTCGTGAGAATCTTCTAGTAGACGAAGTCTTCGTTTGTGTTAGTCTTCTATTGGTAGTGTTCTCGAGTCTTCATGCTTCTTTCAGATACATTAAGTACTTGTGTCTTGGATTGCTGATTTTCTTGGAGATGATTTGCAGAAATAGTTGATGTGGTTTCTTCAACAAAGTGCCAAGATATGAATACCTTATCATACGTGAACAAAAATCGTGATTGTTATAAGGAAATCCAAATTCTTAGGAGATGATTAAGTTGATTTGGTTTAATCAAATGTGGGAATCCACTAAACAACCAAAATATATACAACTCCCCCTTGGATGACCATCATGTTGAATTAAATTGCCTCACTAAAACCTTGCCAATAAAACCCAATGGGAAAAAAATTGGACGAAGGAAAAAGAGCACAAATATCAACATTAAAAATAATATAAAATATCAGACGTCAGAAATGTTGTCTCGTTAAAACCTTGTCAGGAAGACCACATGGGACAAAACCTGAAGCCAAAGGAAAAGAGTACAACTTTTGACATATTTATCGATGCTAACTCAACTACATGAGTTTTTCAAGAAATAAGCATCAAAATAATAACTCTAGTCTATCTTAAAGAAGAGTTTAAGCTAGCATAATTCCAACTGCAGATTTAAGAAAGAGAAAGAAAAAAATAGAACTTATGATGCTAACGCGTGGATTTCTATGTTTTTAAGGACTCCTCAAGAGAGCTATATAGTTGATAGCATCAACTAATTAATCCGGATTCTCGGTTTTATACCAAATTCTAAAAACACATAAAGGATTGTTAAACCTGATATGATAGAATCAGGTGGTTGTCTGAATATAAATAATTTGAATCCTCCAAGGATTACAAATTGAATATGTACTCCGATCAAATTTCATACATGGAGAACAAAGATTTATTGAATCAATCCTAGGGTTTGAGAAAAAAAAGAAGGTGAAACCCTCAAATCGTTTTTACAACGATCATATTTCTCATATAACGCATGAAGACTACACCAACATGTAATTTTCAAAATTCATACTTGCACGGTTAAGGTGTTAAGTTTTGGATCCAAATATTGCGTTATTCAAGCCACCATCTTTATTATTTCAGTAGCTACTATAAATGAAATTCGACAATAATTTTCTTATCACGATCTCACACAACTTCCAGTGTATGCATACTTTGAAAAATTCAAAATTTACTGGTACCAGTGCCCACGGGCGTGATAATCTCCTACTATTGAAATAAAGAGATATGAATTTTTTAGAATGTGAATCGTATTATGATATACTTTGTAGCCTATAAAAAAATGCTACATGTTTGTTAGATGTGATTGAGTTTGCCTTTGCAAATGGCATAAGCTTAAATAAAAGCTGGATGAAATATTTTCACGCCTAGTAAATGACAGCCTTTTTCAATTTGATCAAGATGGGAGAAACGGATATAACTTTGAAGTTAATTAATACCAACGTCTGGTAATGTATATTCTCCCCCTGAGTATGGCGGAAATATTTTCATCTCATATACGAAAACAAGTTTCGTTGAGTATTATCCGATTAATTCGAGGACATATACTCATAATAATTTCTGGATTATAAACAATTCCAGATTGGACAATAGATTCTGATTTGAAGAGTCATAAAAGAAATTTTCCTAAAAATAAAATAAAATTGTAGTCTTCGTGACATACAAAATTAATCATCAACCAAGGATTTTATTGGCTACAACCAAAAAACATATAAAATATGTAAATAAATCTCCATATAATTGCGTGTACTCTAAGGCCAACGATCCAACGAGATAAATATTTGGATTGAGATGATGGACACTTTATTTTCATCAAAATAAATTAATTTTAAGATCAATATAATCATTACAAAGACTAATGAGATAGGCTAACAAGTTGGGTGCACACCCATTGATCTCGAATGTCCAATTATATTCTAATTCCAATTGGTACAATCCCAAAATTTGGAGATAATTACCACGAGGAAAATTAAGATTGCAAAATATCCAACAAGAACGCAACAATTCCTCGTTTTATTGGTTTGCAACTATCAATACCATAATAATGATCCAGTTTTTGTAGTACTGATAGAATACTAATTCCAATTGGTTTATATGTTTCGTTTGGAGAAAATAAAGAAATCGTAGTCGTTTTTCTACGTAGAGAAAAAAAAATTGGTTGATGAAGATTTCTTTGGAGGAATAGAAATCAAAAATCAAAATTGACTAAAAATACTTAGAATGCCAATTTTACATCTCATCATAGAGAATTTATGGAGAAAACCAATACCGATTGGTAAAACGATATACCAAAATCGTATCGACGACTGGAATTTTTTTTTTGTTTGCTATGGAAAATCCATTGTGTGGTAAAAGAATGGTTTTTTTAAAGAACACAAACCAAATACGAATCACATGATCATTGTCTAAAGGACAAAGATACCAATATGAATTGGCCGGAGGTTTTTCAACCATGCATGTGATTTGATACCGTAAAAGTGATTAGATTACGGTAACACCAATTTTTAGTGATTACAGTTTCATTAAAGGAATAGAAACCGTAAACCATCTTTCGATGGGTTTTTGTTTTTTCTTTCTCTATGAACGTAATTAAAGAAGAAGGGAGAATCAGAATGATTACCCACGCCTAAAATATTAAAATATAGGATGTATATCTTTTAGGGTTAAACAATGAATTTAAAATCAATAATAAAAAAAATACGTAAGAATCAAGATACACCATCGGCATACCATCTTCAAGATTATATGTAAGAATCAAGATACACCATTAAAAAAAATCCATTAATTAGATATTTCATAACGCTTTGCCCGATTGACACCTGTGGTGCCCATAGTGGTTTGATCGATTGAGATTTTTACAGACGAACACCAATTCCAAAGCATGAAACCTCCACGTATCCAATAGCTATGGGTGAGTGGGTACATGCAAAACATGAACAGACTTCATGTTAGAACAAATCAAACAAACCATATTTTGTTATGATTAAATAAAACAACATAAACAACTATTAAACAAAATATTAGATCGGAAGGTTTCCTGTTTTATGCGGATGAGAAATAATAAAAAAATCCAAACGCTTTTTCTCCTTCTCAAGATATTAGAGGTGACTATAGTGTACGATGTATATCGTGTGATTAGCTTTTAGAGCAACGTGCGTGATAACGTGTTGTGATATAGAAGACAAAGAACAAGAGACACAAAATAGAGGGGAAGAAGAAGAGAGAAATTATATTCATTAGTGTGTTAAACAAACTAACATTAGAGCCTCTATTTATAGGGATAGACACAAGGGCATCCCAGTAATAAACAAAATTTGCCCTAGATATTTTTAACATAATTACACGTTTATAACAAATTTGATATATATATATATACATATTATATTTACATATTATACATATCATACCAAAAAAAATTATAATTACTAAAATTAATTTATCTTATACTGACATGATATTTCTTGAAAGAATCTGTCATGGAGTGATGTATTTCTTTAATTATTATTTTCACATGTATAATATATTTATGAGATAAATTTGTTCCTCAAAATACTGACATGACATATTATGTTTTAGATTTTTCTTTTTGCCATTTGTAGCATTTATTGTTATTATAAAATTCTTAATATGAAAATAAAATTTAGGTATTTTTTTTTATTCTAAGATAGACTAAAAAGTTTATAATTTATTTTATGCTAAAATAAAAAGTTTATAATTTATTTTATGCTAAAATAAATTTTATTCTAAAATTTAGGTGTTGGTGTCCAGCTTGTTTCTAGGTTGCCCACCAAAAGTTTGTAATTTTCATTTTTGACTAAGTTATCTTTTTTTATTAATTAAATAAAAAAGATATGATACATCATAATATTCTTACATAGAAGGCAAGCGAGCAACAAGCTGCGCCGCAAGCCCTTTTTGAATTGCAAAGCCTATTCTTTTGAAAATAAACTCTCTTGAACCGAGGGTCATGACATTGCTGTGCATGACTTTCTGAACTCTTTTGAGGAGTCCAACCGCCTCCAGAGCCAAGAAACCAAAAGTATCAAAAGCCAAGGGAATAAAAGTGTGTCTATTATCAATACATGCTTTCTCATGCTTCGCTATCTTACCTGAGGCAGCTCTCAGCGCTGCTTGGCCGACAGTAAAGGTACCATGTGCAATGCCTACTAACGGAGAAACCCCCGTGAGGTCAACACATGCATGTTTTCCATTATCCCATCCAAAGATAAGTACGTCTGCTGGTCTGAGTGTGGATCTCCCCTCCAGTGGGTTTGTCAAAAAGTTGACAGCCGCTTCCTTCTTTGTCAAAAAGTTGACAGCCGCTTCCTTCTTTTCATTTTCGTATTTTTATAACAAAATGACAGATAGACTTATTTTATTTTTATTTTCTTATTCTAGCATTTGTTTGTCTTTGATTAAATTTTAGAGGCCGAACTAAGCGCAAGCTAACAAAAAATGACTTCCAAATGTGATCAATATGCGAAATTAATTCTTTTCAAAATTTCATGTTCTGTTGTAGGCCAGTTCTATTTGATCTGAGTCTAATGTCTTACGCATTTCAAGCGCCGCAAGTAAAATTTAACCCCCACGTCCCAAAAACACTGAAACACAGATATCAGATGTTACCAAAAAAAGAGCATGCTAAAATTTTGGTATAATAAACTTTAAAAATTAAAGCACAATCAACTCAATCATGCATGCAATGACTAAATAATTCTAACAGTGAGCTTCCAAAAATAGACTTTTCACGTAGGTTGTTTTGAGCATAAGTATTATTGCGGTTTTGAGCAGCAAAACCATAACCTAACGGGATGAAAGGCTGCACCATAGTTAATATAAAAAGCTATGAAATCAACAAAAATAAATCTATTCTTAATGGATTTCCTAGGCAAAAGGAAGAATACCAGAGAAAAAGAAACAATACCAATAGGAGACAAAAAAATGGTTCTTCCTATAAAAAATGACAATAAGATTAATTACAATCGTGAAGAAATAAACAAATCCCAAACAATATAAAAAGAAGGCCAAAAGTATCCAGCCGGAAGAAGAGAATACATCAATGGATGTTCTAACTCATTTGCATTGTCAATCGACCATAGGATATATACCTGAAAAGCAAAGAATAAACACAAATCAGACAACAAAATCGTCTGGAAAAAAAAATATCACGAGCAGAAAGAGAGGCGGTGCAAAACTAATTGGAAGACATTTGGTCGATCGGCTTATTTAGAGAGAAAACAAACAACTCTAAAGAGATTATCTTTAGAAATAATTTTAATATGAAAAATCTAAGAATTTTCAGAATATTAGTTATTAAAGTATAAATGCCATGTTTAAAGTATCTCGAATGGTAAAAAGAAATCAATGTGCTAGTATATAACCTAAAAAAGAAATGCCATGTTTAAAGTATCTCGAATGGTAAAAATAAATCAATGTGCTGGTATATAAACTAAAAAGGAAAGAAGTCTCCTCTTAAAATTTGTTACTCGATTTTATATAATTTCCAATTATCTTATGCCGCTTTAAATATAGCAAGAATATGCCGCTTCAAATATATGCACATTGCCTCTAATATACACCTAAGGAAAGCTTTCTGGTCTTATAGAAATTACTTAGTTAAATCATCATCTTTTTACACCTCTAATCAGTGATCATCTCCATCTCAGAGTTCAATGTTTCCTTCTTCTTCTTTTTTTTTACGATGTTTGCTTCGGATTTGGATGACGTTTGTGGCTGGTGATGCTGTGTTTCTCTATTATTTGCTAATTTTCCAAGTGATACTCGTACATGTATCTACTACATTTCGAAGCATGATAAAAAAAACAGAAAATTTAAAAAAAAAAAAAAGTTTAAAAAAAAAACCAAACAATAAAACCCTAAAACATAACAAAAACAACAATGGTTTCTTAATTAAAAAAAATCAGAGGACAACAACAACAACAACAAAATAAGCGTAGTAGGAGGATTAAAATCATAGGAACCATAAAAATAATAATGGATAAAAAAAAAGGAATTTCATCACCTTAAAAAGTGAACCCAAAAATAGCATTTCATCGTTTCATCATTATTGCGAGGATATATCACCAAAAACTACAAAAATGGAACCATAAAAATAATAATGTAATGTGTAAAGAAAAAAGAATTTCATCACCTTAAAAGTAAACCCAAAGATTGTATTTCATCGTTTCATCATGAACTGTGGGGATATATCATCAACAACTACAAAACAAAATCAAGAAAAAACAAAAATAAAATAAGCAATCAACAAAAAATTGAAAATAGAAACCATGGAACAAAAAGAACTAAAACAAACAGCTGTAGAAAAGATGAGAGTTTGCCTAGTGATTTATATAGATTTTGACCATGCCCAGAAACTCCATAAATAGAAGATGATTCCATAAATAGAAGACGATACCATAATATAAGACCATATTTTGAAAATAGTATCAAATCACAGTCTCAAATTTACGTATTGTTTTTATAATTTTGTGCGATTACATTTATTTTTAGTAGCTATATTAATTTATTCTTTGAAATGGTTTTAGGAATGATTCCATGAATAGAAGAAGATATTTTTCAAATGATATTAAATCACAATCTTAAATTTATGTATTTTTAATAATTTTGAGCAACCACGGTAATTTTTGGTAGCTATATTTATTCTTTGAAATATGTTTAGGAATAAAGATTATTTTATTTTTATTTTTATGGAACATTGTATGATATTAATAAAAATATTAAATATTTTTTTTAAAAACTGGATTTATTGTCATATATTTTATTATTTTTTATTTTGGACTCATTTTGCTTTTAATTATGGTATGAAAAATATTAAGAAAAATAATATGAAAATAAGGTTTATTTTTATTTTTTTGCTTGAATTTTTTTATGCTTTGTTTGTTTTATATTTCAATGATTGATTCAATTTTTTTTAATAATTTTGTAATTTTCAATTCAAAGATGGAGGCCAGACTTTAAACCATTGGAAGCTTTTTCCTTTTCAAATTTTGAAGACCCTAATGATTACAAAAGAGAATTGCTGGTAGGGACATGGTTTATCGTAAGACATCACGTGTCAATTCAAAGATGGAGGCCAGACTTTAAACCATTGGAATCTTATATTCACAAGACAATAGTTTGGGAAAGACTACCAGAATTTCCAATTGAGTACTTCGATAAAGAATTTCTATTGAAGATGGAAGCAAATATTGGATGTCTAGCTAAAGGTTGAAAATACGATGGTACCCAAAAGGAAAGTAAAGTATCCCAAGGCTTCTAAAATTTACTTTATTATAATAAGATAATTATGATGCGAAAGTAAAGTAAATGACACATCAATATTTTGTGATACATATGTATCTTCCTCTCTACGTGAACTAGTGATGCTTAAGATGGATTGAGGATGGAATTGTAATTTAGGAGGGATTATTGATTTAATGAAGTACTCGTATAAAAGGAAAATAAATTCCTAAGAGGTTTGGGAAACCAAACCAATGTAAGGAAGTATCCCAAGATAAGGAAATACTTCCTAGACAAGAAGGCATACAAGATTAGTTTACTGGGTCCAAGAAGGCACTTCAGTTTACGTATTTAACCCAGCTTGTTTCACTCAAATATGACGGACATGAAAATGTTCGTGAGAACATCCTCAAGCTGTCAAAGCTTATCATTTCTCTTAAGGAGTTAGAAATGGATTTAGGTATTGATTTTCTTGTTCATTTAGCTGTTGTGTCTCTTCCTCATTCCTTTGAAACTTTCAAAGTGAACTATATGTTGGACGGTTCCTGTTTGGATGGTGGCTAGTAGGTAGGTGGGAAAAAAACCATGTGAAAAATATTGGTTGGTGGAAGAGTTTCATAGGTTTCCCTTGCACACTTGTAAATTCATGCATTCAAACAAGGTAGGTCTTTGAGTCCTAGTTTGAAGGTAAAGGAAGTCCAATTGTAGGCTAGTTCTAGTTTGTGGGATAAGGAAGTAGAACTCAATTTGGAGTTTGTCACTTGGAGGATTGCTAACTAGTATAAATAGGATATTAGAGAAAGCAAATGAACACCACCAAAAAAATGTTCTTTCTCTCTTAGAGTTGATATGTATTCTCCCTTGTGATAATAAATAAATCTCTTGTTGTTCCCAGGGATGTAGGCAACTTGCCGAACCACATAAATTGTTTTTCTCTTTTCTTCTTTAGTTTGTGTTCTTGGAAATATTTGGAGTACCGTTTGTAGCTGTGAAAATCACTTCCACAAGGTTTTAGCGCAATAATTGGTATCAAAGATGTAGGTTAGATACCAATTGCCTCAATAATTGGTATCAGAGCAAGGTTACGCTCTTGGATACGGGTACTTAGATTGCAGTTGAAGTGAAGGAATTTTTATGAAGATTTCTTGAGGTAATACTAATCTCAAAGGTTCTGGTTTTTATCTATATTTGGTTGTTTGAGAACAATGGTTGACGGGGATAAACCAGTTGATCCAAACGATCATTAAGGAGAACATTCGGAGTCCACAAATAAAGATAAAGAAACAAAATAAGAAATACTTCATTCACATAGATCACAACTGAAGGTTGAAAAGCTCACCGGAACCAATAACTTTGGTTTATGGAGAACGGACGTAATGGATACTCTTGTTCATCTTGATCTAGAAGAATCTCTAGAAGGTCGGCCAACGGAGATGTCTGACAAGCAGTGAAACAAGATGAATAAATTATGTCTTGTTTCAATTCGAGGATGTTTATCAACATCATTAAAAGTTAATTATCAGCACGAGACTTCAATTAAGGATCTCTGGGAAAAGCTAGAGAAATAATATCTTGTGAAGAACATGGCTAATAGGATACATATTAAAAGAAATTTGTATCGCTATAACATGAAGAAGTGTTCCTCTCTAATTGAGCACCTACATTCATATAATAAACTTCTTGCTGAGATGGTTAACTACGATGAGAAGATAAACAACGAGGAACAAACTTTGTGTCTGATAAACTCTCTTCCTGAAAGGTATGAACCCGTGATTAAAGCTTTAATGCATGGAAAGGATAAGATGACATACGCCTAGGTCACTACAACATTGCGTAGTGAGTAATTCTGGAGATGGACCGTGAATACCTATCAAGTGAAGATAACAGTGACTTGCTTCTTGCAAGATGTCGTTCAACAGATAGGAGAAAGAAGAATGGTGATCGTGGAAAAGTTAAAGGGCGTTCAAAGTCAAGAGCGCATCTACATAAGGATGAATGTGCATGGTGTCTTGAATTTGGACATTGGGCTAAGGATTGTACCAAGCGTAAGGATCGAGAAAGGGACAACACCGAGGTGAACATTTCTAAGGCAAGTGAAGATTCAGATGAAGCTTCAGATTTCTCGCTGACTGTGATACCATCAACTTTTATCGTAACTGACGGTATGTGGGTATTAGATTCTAGTGCTACTTATCATATTTGTCCTCATCGGGACTGGTTCTTAGACTTTGAAGAGTTTGATGGAGAAGTGCGTATGGGGAATAATCACACATGCAAGGTGATTTGGATTGGTAGTATTCGATTCAAGATGCATGATGGTATGGTTCGGGAGCTAAAGGAAGTAAGGTTCATGCCTGCTGTAAAGAAGAATATGATTTTGCTTGGAACTTTGGAAGATAAGGGCTACAAGTTAGTCGCTAAAAATGACATTCTAAAGGTAATCTCTGGATCGTTGGAAATCATGAAGGGAACAAGTCATCATAACTTGTATTACTTAATTGGGAGTACAGTAATAGGAGATGTGTATATTTCTGAACACATCGAGACTGCAGCTATGGAGACCATGAAGTTATGTAATATGTGGATTGTACATCCATGTGACAAGTCATTGCATTCTTTAATTTGTCAAGATTTATTGAAAGGTGATATTGCCTATAAATTAGAATTTTGTGAATATTGTGTGAAAGGAAAGAAGACAAGAACAAGCTTTGGAACAACAATCCACAACACTAGTGGAGTTATTGATTATGTTCACTCAGATGTTTGGGGTCCCTCCAAGAATGCATCATTGGGAGGGAAACATTGGTTCGTATCTTTAATTGATGACTATTCTAGGCGCGTATGGGTGTACACCATGAAGCATAATGATAAAGTCCTAGAAGTCTTTGTGAGGTGGAAAAAGGCAACCGAGACTCAAACTGGCAGAAAGATAAAGATACTACATTCAGACAATGGTGGAGAGTACAAAAGTGATCCATTATTGCAAGTATGTCAGGATGAGGGAATACAGAGGCACTTCACAGTTAAGAAGACACCGCAACAAAATGGGGTAGTTGAACGCATGAATCGTACTTTGATGGAGAAGGTACGATGTATGTTATCTAATGATGGATTAGGTAAAGAGTTTTGGGCTGAGGTAGTTACATATGCGTTCTTCCTCATTAATAGGTTGCCATCAGATGCGTTAGAAGGTAAAACTCCGATGGAGAAGTGGTATGGTAAACCATATTATGATTATGACTCAATTCATATCTTTGGTTTCCCTGCTTGGTATCATGTTAGTGAAAACAAGATTGATATCCGTGATGTTAAAGGGATCTTTATGGGTATGAAGAAATGAGTTAAAGGGATCAAAATTTGGAATCCAGTTGAGAAGAAGATAGTCATGAGTAGAGACATTACATTTGATGAAGCGTCTATGGTAAAGTCTTGGGGTTATCAGCAGGTGGAGAACAGAAGCACCAGTACTAGTGAGCCTTTATAGCAGGTGGAGATTGATGCAACTCCACTAATTCAAGTTAAGTTTGTATTTATTACGAATACTTCCAAATGCGTGGCGTCTACAAGGGAGGAATATACTTAAGTTCCAAATGATAGTGACAATGTTAATGAAGAGGAACATGAAGAAGTGGAATATACAGAAGCTACGGTCACTGAGACCATAGCAACTATCAAACCGAGAAAACAAACCAGGAAACCTGGTTGGATGAATAATTTTATAGCTTATGCATTATCAGTTATTAAAGAAGGCATTCCAGATACCTATTTTGAAGCTATACACAATGTAGAGCGTCAAGAATGGGAAGCTGCTATGCAATATGAGATGGAGTCTCTTTAAAAGAATGGCATATGGGTTCTTACGAAGCATCCGAATGGTAAGAAGGCCATTAGGTGTAAATGGGTATATGCTAAGAAAGAATGATCTCAGGTGAATCAAGTACGCTACAAGGAAAGGTTAATGCGAAAGGTTATTCCCAAATAGAAGGGATTGACTACAATGAGGTGTTCTCTCCAGTTGTGAAACACTCATCAATCCGAATTTTGTTGGCCTTGGTAGCACAGTATGATTTAGACCTAGTTCAGCTAGATGTCAAGACGGCGTTCTTACATAGTGATCTATAAGAGGAGATCTATATGACTCATCCGAGTGGGTTCAAAGTTACTGGAAAAGAAGATTGTGTATGCAAGCTGAAAAATTTGTTGTATGGGCTGAAGCAGTCTCCAAGACAGTGGTACAAGTGATTTGATCAGTTTATGATTGGCCAGACATACACAAGAAGTCACTATGACCATTGTGTATACTTCAAGAAGCTACATGATGGATCTTTCATATATTTGCTCTTGTCTCTCGATGAAATGTTGATAGCATCAAATAACAAGAAAGAGATTTATAATTTGAAGCAGAATAGCATGGGATTAGGGAATAGAGAGCAAGAATCCCTTGTCAGACATGATATTCTGAGATTGGCATGATGATAACATGTGTTTGGGTTTTCTAAAGTTTTGGTGATGATGATAAGGGTGGATTGCAGCAAGATGAACGCAAGTAGAAGAAGAAAAAGAATCCATAATAACTCCTTCTTTGTTGCTCAGTTTGCGTCCCTAATTTTTTCTATGCAAACTAGGCAGAGAGCCGAACAATAAGAAAAAGGAAACTGCTATACTGGGTACATATATCAACGGTTGTCCAATGGAAAGTATAACGAGGACAAATTAATGAAGGCAACCACTATAAAATTACCAAAATACATAAAAAGGGTCTCCAAGTAACTTTATTGAACCAGTTACCGGCATTCCAAGTTTCAAAGTGGCGTCAGTTAGCTAGTGATTTAATGGTTTCCAATTATTTCTTCTATTGTTTGTATCTGCTTAGCAATAACGCTATGAACTCCTTCCTAAATAAGACTAAGTTCTGTGTGGGGAAATTTATGGATCATCGCTATTTATATCCCTCTGCATCTCTCTCTAAACAATTAAATCAAATCCAATTAAGCTTGCGTAAACGCAATATAAAAACTCTATTCTCTGAATATTTCTGAAAACTAGTTTAAAAACTACAATTCCTTCTTCGCACAAGAAAGAATATAATGGAGGGACAATCTAAAGCTGGAAGTAAGAGAAAGGTGAACCAGATAAAATTTGAATATGAAGAAGAAATCCCAAAACCATTTGAACAAGAAGAAGTCATAGAGGAGAAGCAAATTGCTAAATAAGTTGAAGAGGCCAGCAAGGTAGAAGAAGAAGAATAACCAAAGAAAAAGAAACAGAAAAATAAAGAAGAAGCTGAATATTTTAAGGATAAAAGGAATATGGAGGATCTATGGAAAACTGTATTTCCAGTGGGCACAGAGTAGGATCAGATTGAAACGCTTTATGTCACCCTCAAATGGAATTTCTTAAATCTAGAAACCGCTTTCGAAGAAGGTGGACTACTGTATGGAAAACGAGTATATGTATTTGGCTGCACATAACCACAATTGTTCTTCGTGAACGGCGACGGAAAACTAGTATGTCTACCAGTCATTGTTGTTGTTGTTAATGATTTCCATCCTTCTGATAAGATCGGTATCAACTCGGTTCAACGAGATGCGGAAGAAATTATCCCGATGAAACAGATGAAGATGGATTGGGTTCCTTACATACCATTAGATAGAAGGGGTAATTAATTTGAGAGATTGAAAAAATCTCTAGATAGTTTTATCTGGAGATGCACACAGAGAAGAGATTCTATGAGAACCCTGAAAGAGGACCAGTTGAAGAAGTTCGAATATTGCCTACCTTATTTTTATAATCCGTTCAAGGAAGAAGAAGAAATCGATCAGTGCACAGTTTTTGACATAATGTTTCCAGAAGAACCGCCAGTTGTGTGCGATTACGATTGTGATCTTGATGACATTAACAAGTTTGTCGAGGAGAAAATTGCAGATGAGGTAATAACAGAAGATCAAAGAGACGCGTTTAAGAAATTTATCGATGACAAGGTTAAATAAGCAAAGAACACGAACAAAGAGTCTCGAAAGAAAGGAAAAGAAGAAATAAGTGAAGAGATTAAAATGGTTTTTTGTTGGACCCAAATCTTCCTCTCTCAGAAAGTTATCCCATGCTCAACAAGTTTTGATGTAGCCCAGGAACATAAAACACATCTGTGATATAAGCTTGAGATCCATTCTTTAGAATAATAACTATCTTACCTTTTCCCATTATGATGTATAAAACATTCCTAAATCAACTAAGGCATTATTTCCAAACTTCATATCTGCCAAATAATATTTCTTATTGATTCATCCAAAGTTGGTCAACAAACAAATATTTAAGTCCACTCATATGGTTCATCAGTCTCAAAAACTTCCGGTCTAAGGAAATAAGACATCTTTACATCCAGTATCTAGAAACCACTTTGACTTTGTTCATCAAAAATTATATCTCTCCTTACCATATTCGTGCTTGTTCTTCACTTGGATGACATGCCATTAACAAAACTTCATATTATTCTTCTACCAAATTTACTTTGTTATCGTAAATTTATCACATGCTCGGCATAAGTTTTGATGTAGCCCAGGCACATAAAACACATCTGTGATATAAGATTGATATCCACGAATAGTAACATCTATTTTAGAATATCTTTTACACTCCATAGAAAAGTAACCTAATTCACCATACTCCCAACACCATCTATTTTAGAATACCTTTTACACTCCATAGAAAATCTTTGTCAATCTCTGTCAAGAGGTTTCTTATATTTTCCTTTTCCTTGATTTTTAGATGAATTAAATTTACCTTGAGTTTTATTTGAGTTAGACTATTGTTTGTTATTCCAATTTGTTTGACTTTGAAGTACTTCTTCAACTGATCGAATGATAGATTTCTCAAGCATTCTATGTTCATAGGCTTGTAATGATCCTAATACTTCATCAATCTTCATATCAGAAATTGTATTACATTCTTAAATGACAGTTACCTTTGACTCAATTTTTTTAGGAAAACTACACAATATCTTTTCTATAATTGAAGTATCCTCAATTGTAGATCCATTAGCTTTCATCTCATTAACAAGACTTAATGTTTTTGAGAAGAAATCTGCTATTAACTCTGTTGAGTCCATCTGCAAAAGCTCATACTTTCTTTTTAGGGTTTGCAAATGTACTTTATTTACCTTGTCAGACCCTTTATAATAACTTGTTAAAGAGTCCCAAGCTCTCTTAACTTCTTTTATATAAACTACTTTGTCCATGATAGATTCATGGATTCCTTGATGTAGGATATATGTAGCTTTAGAAATCTTTTTCCTGTTATCAGCTAGAGCAGTTGTTTGATCTGGACTAAGAGCAGAAACTCCTACAACTGGTTTATCATATCCTGTATTAACAACATCCCATATTTATTGAAACATAAATATATTTTCCATCTGTATTCTCCAATGCTCAAAATTCTTGCCATCAAAGAATGGTACCTTGATCGAACTCATGTTGGATGTCATCTTCTTAACAACCCTAACAACCCACGATCTCTATTGGATCTAAATGTCAATTGTTGGACCCAAATCTTTTTCTCTACTGATCAAGAACAATGCAGCTAAGCAAAACAGATAAAATACTTGAAACAAGAACAAACGGAAGCAAAGTAATTTAATTAAGAAATCGTACCGATTCTTACAAAAATCAATAACTCAATGAAACTACTTATACTAAACCAAACCATGTAAACATACTTCCAAAAATACTAAACTTCCTAACAAATACGTGCGTACTGAGCAAGAAAATTAAAGACTTTCTACGCAAGTAAAAACCTATGGAACATTCTAGTTCCTTTTAGAACAAGAACTGCACTTCCCTGTTATAGTTTAAGCACCTCAGAATCTTGATTGAACTCACTTTCTAACACTTTTGAGAACATGAGGTTTTACAAATTTCATTCGCGTAGACTTTAATATGCAAAAAAAAATATCAGTTTATTGTTTTTACTTTATTTTGACAGACTTAAAGGTTCGTTAGGCGCTGAAATTTCTCTGTTGGTTCATAAACAAATTGGATTAATTAGTTGTAGTATTTCTTAGTACGCTGCAACTCTTTAGTATGTAATTAGCGAAAGCTTCGTCTAGAAACCTTAGAAATCTTCAGCACGTAGTTAATTCAAATCAGGATACGTAGGAGAAATTATAGAGACAACATGTAATATTTTGGGAAATCAACATAAGGGGGTTTGTCCCTATTGTATTCACAACAGGTTTGTATTACTTACTTTGATACCCACCTGAATGTTAGATGAATAGAGTTACATTTGTATTCTTTTGTGATAAGTATTCTTTTATCACAATTTTTTACGTTACTAAAGGGAACAATAATGAAATTCTCATAAAAAATAAAATACCAAGTTCTGCATGAGTTCATTGGTGAAGTATATTTATGAAAATATCCAACATCTTTATCATGAGTTTTATTTACTCTACGTTTTAATATGTATGGTAGTGAGCTTAGTATATTTGAGAGCATTTGAATATTCTCAAAATCAGGAAAGTAAAGTAAAGTAAATGCTAATGTGAATTCTAAAAAGATTTGTATATTCACCAAAGCATGCTCATTATAGTTGAGGCGATTGATCAACAAATATGACCGCCAGAGGTACAAGGATGCAGAAGGAAATAACCCCCAAAACCAACAATAAGGTATAGAAAACATGATTCATGCACAACCACTAAGATAAGTGGTCTTTCGAATTATTTACTTCACAACTGACAAACAAAAGGATAAGAAAAGATTACAAGCAAGAGAAATGTTGTGTAGTCTGACGAAGCAAAGACGAAAAGAAGGAAAGATAATATCAAGGTAATTAAAGATCGAGAACGCTAGTAAGTGTCAACTAACTCGATTGACAAACAAAGGAACAAATAGATGTAGACGACTGGACATGTCATCATATAAGCGACACTAGAATAGGTTCAAAGAACAATGATACAATGTGACCATTTCTGAAGAAATACCATACCTATCTCCATACCCCTCCCAAAACTAGTAAAGAGCATTCCATGCACGTACGAAGTTTTGCATAGCGTCTATAAACACCTCTAGGTAAATAGACCGAGAAAATTTATCATTATTCATCATCTCCCGTTTATCATTTACTAAGCGTCTAATATATTCACGTGCAATGGATATTTGGTTGTATTTTATATCCTTTGTTAATCTCCAATGGGTTACTCCCAACTGTATTGACACAATAATCAAAGGTTAGAGAGTGAAGAACTTACATTCTGTCGCTAGATCCCTTTGGAAAGTATTACCTGCATCCATCACTTGGACCATCTGGAATGTTAGAAATGGCATCATATTCAATAACGAGACTACGACCTTTACCAAAACCACTAACATGGTAAAGACGCAAGCTTTCTTCTGGTGCATAAACATGGATTCCTTGGAAGGCATTTTCATGGACTATATTATGGATAACGGGGGTATGCTTTTTTTAAGATAGGGTTTGAAAATTCTTTGGTTTTAAGTTTGGGTTTATTTTTTTGTTTCTTTTGTTATTTTTTTTAGCTTTTTACTTCTTCTTGGGCATGGGTTGGGGGTGTTTGTACCTCATCCTGTTGCACCAAATACTGCAGAAGCGTTAGGTTTGCACTACTACGAGGTATCTCAATATCTCCAAGAACACAATCACACACATAAGAAGAACAAGTATTTAACGAGGTTGAATCCTCGGGAAGGAATAAACAATTTTATTTATATCACCGTATAGGTTGGAATATACAAAGTCTTAGACGAGAAGAAGATAACTCTTACTTAGTTCTGGTGTGTTTTCTCTAGTTCTTTCTGTGGCTATTTATACACATCAATATGACTGGACACATTCCTTAACAAGGATTACTTTCCTACAAGTATAGGGTTTCATAACTTAGCTCTAAGAGACAAACCTCTTAAGCTGATATACTTAGGATACACGTACTTGGTTTCATTAACCAATTAGATTTCCTAATCTAAACCTTGACCGACCTACCAACAATTATCCACCTCAGATCATGCATTCATGCATGAGACGATCAATATAAAAAATCACCTCCATCTTCCAACATCGATTGAACCATCACTAGATGCATACATATCCTCAATAGGAATCAAACCCGACCGTAATTCTCTCAAATGGCCTTGCTAGAAGACCTCCACCAGGTTCTTAAGAACATTTACCCCAAAATGGCCTTTCACCAAACCGGAAGGATGTGGATCAATTTAAAACAATGTCGAAACTTGACCCCAGTAACTACTTTAGTCAATATATCAGCTGGATTGTCTTTGGTATCGATCTTCACAAGTACAATATCTTATTCTTCAAAAATTTCTCTTACAAAGTGAAATCGTATGTCTATATGTTTGGTTCTATCATGATGCACTTGATTCTTATCCAAATAAATTGAACTTAGACTATTACAATACATGGGAATTTGGTCTTGCATAACTCCTAAGTTATCTAGCAAACCTTGTAACCATATAGCCTCCTTAAATGCCTCAGTCGTCACTGTCATATATTCCGCCTCCGAAGTTGAAATTACCATATAGTATACTACAAGATTGATCTCCAACTTACCGGTGCCCTGCTATGGTAAATACATACCCTGTAGTTGAACGTCTCTTGTCCAAATCACCAGCATAGTCAGAATCCACATAGCCAACACACAATTAATTATTACTTTTATCCTTCAAAACCTCCAAGATAACATCAACCGTACCGTAAAGAGTGTAATAAAACTCCAGTATGTCAAGGAGAGATTTAGCATTATGATAGTGTAATAAAACTCCAGATGCTCTGAAATATCTTCTAGGTATTCCAGATGATGGACTTGGAGAGAAAATTGGGTCACGTCAGTTTAGTGCACTAATTGGTTATCGTCTTGGTATTCCTTTGTTTTCTGTTGATAGTTATTGTCTTTGCTTCAATAGGAATATGGATGTTTATGGTGATCATGCACTTAATTGTGCTAGTGAAGTTGGTTATAAGTTTATACATGATATTAAGATAGATACCTTTGCGGATATTTGTTACCGTGCAAGTGTGCCTTCTAGAGTTGAAGCTGCTGTGGGTTTTTTTTCTCATGATGGTGATGATGCTAGGCACGCTGACATCTTAGTCTACAATTGGGAGGAAGGGCGCCATACATGTTTTGATGTGACGGGGGTTTCCCCTTTTGCTGGGGGTGTTGTGCAATATTTTACATCGGGCCTCTCCTTGGCTAAAGTTTATGAGCGCAATAAGATTAAATACCTTGATTTATGTAATTCCAATGGTTATAGTTTTGGTACCTTAGATTTTACTAATTTAGGTGAACTTAGTATCGAAAATATTGAATTTTTTTAACGATGGAAGCACTACATAGCTAGGAATGATGTAAATATTAATGTTCAGAATTTTCTTTTTATTAGAATTGGTTTAAATATTCAAAAAGGTGTTGGAGCCCAACTTGTTGCTAGGCTCCCATCTAGTTTCTTGTAATAACTTTCATTTTCGTTTCTAATAAAAGTGCCTTTTGTATAAAAAAAAAAAAGAAAAAAAAATCTTTTTATTAAAAAATAGGATACTCGGTTGCAAATGATTATAATTACGGACAGTTACCGCCTGGTCCTCCGAAAAACATTATTATCCCATTTAAAGTATCTCTGCTGGGAAAAATAAGATCATAGCAACTGGTTTTTGTATCACGATTCAGTCGCACCTTTGATGTATCAAAGTCCACAAAATTTCCACGATCGTTAGCAACTTTCATGTTTAGCATACAACACGTATACTTAGAATCAAAAACTGGCAAGTGCCCATGTCCCATTGGCGGAGTGAGTTCCCAAAGATCTGCTCCTGCAACACCTCCATACCCAATTACGGATGCGTTGTTTGCTAAATGAGTAAAGATTTCTTTTGGCCAGTATCCTATCCTCGCGTTGTCTATACCATTGATGAACCACCATTTTTCAATTTCTGGGTCCCTGTATACTGAAAAATAAAACGCACGCTGATCCCCTCCATAGGTACCAGCATTCATATGTTCTCCAAAAGAGTACTGGGGATGAACTTGCACAAATCCCGGGCAAAGCATATTATAACATCCAGTTTATTTATATCCATCGGCCTACATAATAATCATACAAAAATCAATCTATTATACATTTAAGTGGTTCTTTTGGAGTTATTTATATGTAAAATTAAATATTAATAAATAGCAGAGAAACAATTAACTACGAACCATCCACAAACCGAATACTTGAGCCTCGTTGTCACCAAACAATTGAGGGTTCACCTGAAAGTGTAATCGGATAATTATTATGAAAAAAATGTATGCAGTATAATAAAAGGTTAAAAAATAATTTAGAAAATTATCTAATTTTTATGTTACGAATATACATGGACCGTGATTTTTAATATTATTAAGTTTAGGTGATAAGATTGTCTTACAAATTATTATTATATTATTATTGGAAACATCGTTATCTCTGCAAATTTAATAAACATAAAAAGATATATTATTTTGTAATTAAGAAGCTTTGAAGATGACTTACATCCCATCCCATCCAAATTCTACACTATTTACTTCTTCCTGCGAATTTAATAAACATAAAAAGATATATTATTTTGCAATTAAGAAGCTTTGAAGATGACTTACAGCCCATCCAAATTCTATACTATTTACTTCTTCAGCAGGACCATTCTGTATCCAAATTTGACCAGTACTAAACTTGTTCTGATCCACACTTGGATTTGCTACAACAATTTTAGCGCTACCTCCATAGTATACTTTATCAGCGACAGGTTCAACTGATACATACTAAAAAAATTGAAAAATAAAATAAAATAAAAATTAATAAGATTTATAAGCGTTAAAAAACTTGTATATATCACGATAATCTTTAAGATAATGCACGATATATATAAGCGAGGAAGTCAACCGCATTATATAATTTGCAATCAGTATTAGATTTCCAATTGTCATTTTTTTCCCAAAATGGGTATACAATATTCATTGATAAAAATACCAAAAAGATAATTAGTACTTACATGACGAGGCTTTGTCCAGGTAGAAAGTAATTTTGCATTTATCAATTCTTCCTTTGTGGTTCTTCGGATTGGAACAGTTTCTGATGGACACCCTTCAAGTTTAGATCGTACGACACTTGGAACCACATTAGAAATAGGTCCAGCGATTTGCTCTTCTTGATTCAAATTTGGTTTCATCTACATGTATATCGGTTGTTAAAAATGGATCGGATTAACAAAATTACCTCGCTTAACTAGAAACACTAAAAAATAATATATTCATTGCATCCAATAAAATAACGCTCTTTGATTTATTTATTGAGTAGAGATACTTGGTTGATAAGGATAATTTTTTCCAATTTTCCCTGGTTGGAACTCTATTTCACTTCTTTTGTGTTTTTGGAAAAGTTAGAAATGGAAACAACTAAAAATTATTGTCTCCTTTTATGATTGTTAAATATTGCGTAAATAATATAAGTGTTATTTTACTTTTAAAATATGAAAATAAACACACAAAGAACATAACTATCTGAAAAATATGTAAACATCATATGTAATCATCATAACATATTAATTAATGATTCTAATTAGTAGTGTACAATAAGAATGAAAAAGTGTGTTAAGCGCAAATGAGATTGTGTGACATGAAAAGGTATTTTACATTCTTTTCTAATAAGAAGACATAGAGAAAATTCAGTTACCTGGATTTTGTGATTTCTAAGCAATGGATGATCAAAAGATGGTTGCTTGTAAATGTTTATACAATCGTATATGTCACCAAATTTTGTTTGAAATTGATCAACACAACAAGGAATCAAAAAAGAATACACATTAAAATTATTAAAATATCCAAGAGTAAATCTTGTGCATTTACAATATAATTGGCAGTGCCTTAAGCTAGAGCTTTTGAATATATTAAAGTAAAATAATAGATTGATATTTTTTATGAGACAAACTAATTTATAAAAATATATTTTACCTTAATAGATTTCGCAGGAGGTTTATTAAGAATCTTAAGTTTTTCTTCCAATTCCATGTCCTCTTCCTTAGATAATGGTCTAACAATTTTTTCTTCCCCTTCATGGTAATTTCCAAGGCTGAGATTTAGAAGTGCTAGCAGTGTTACTGTTATCAACACAAAAAGACTCTTAAGACTCATTTTCACTAAATTCGTGTACTCCTTCTTTGGTTTGAAGCCATATATATACACCAAATGGTAGGTTAATTAAGTTATA
>JAJJWX010005017.1:0-20742 GCA_023529315.1 Papaver bracteatum
GATCAATTTTGAGATGCCCAAGACTGTAGGGTTGTGCTTTCATCCCCATGCCCATCATTCAATTTGATATGCCCAAATTTAAATTTTACATGCCTAGGATCAATTTGGAGATGCACAATATCGTAGGCTAGTACTTTCATGCCCTTGCCCATGATTAAATTTGACATTCCCAAGTTTAAATTTTACATGCCTAGGATCAATTTTGAGATGCCCAAGACCGTAGGGTTGTGTTTTCATGCCCATGCCCAACATTCAATTTGATATGCCCAAGTTTAAATTTGACATGCCTAGGATCAATTTTGAGATGCACAATATCGTAGGGTTGTACTTTCATACCCATTCCCATGATTAAATTTGACATGCCTAGGATCAATTTTTAGATGCCCGAGACCGTAGGGTTGTGTTTTCATTCCCATGCCCAACATTCAATTTGATATGCCCAAGTTTAAATTTGACATGCCTATGATCAATTTTGAGATGCACAATATCATAGGCTTGTACTTTCATACCCATTCCCATGATTAAATTAGACATGCCCAAGTTTAAATTTTACATGCCTAGGATCAATTTTGAGATGCCCAAGACCGTAGGGTTGTGTTTTCAAGCCCAAAATTCAATTTGATATGCCCATGTTGAAATTTGACATGCCTAGGATCAATTTTGAGATGCACGAGACCGTAGGGTTGTGTTTTCATTCCCATGCCCAACATTCAATTTGATATGCCCAAGTTTAAATTTGACATGCCTATGATCAATTTTGAGATGCACAATATCATAGGCTTGTACTTTCATACCCATTCCCATGATTAAATTAGACATGCCCAAGTTTAAATTTTATATGACTAGGTTCAATTTTGAGATGCCCAAGACCGTAGGGTTGTGTTTTCAAGCCCAAAATTCAATTTGATATGCCCAACTTTAAATTTGACATGCCTAGGATCAATTTTGAGATGCACGAGACCGTAGGGTTGTGTTTTCATGCCCATGCCCAACATTCAATTTGATATGCCCAAGTTTAAATTTGACATGCCTAAGATCAATTTTGAGATGCACAATACCGTAGGATTTTGCTTTCATGCCCATGCCCATGATCAAATTTGACATTCCCAAGTTTAAATTTTACATCCCTAGGATCAATTTTGAGATGCCCATAATTGTAGGGTTGTGCTTTCATCCCCATGCCCAACATTCAATTTAATATGCCCAAATTTAAATTTTGAGATGCCTAGGATCAATTTTGAGATGCCCAAGACCGTAGGGTTGTGTTTTCATGCCCATGCCCAACATTCAATTTGATATGCCCAAGTTTAAATTTGACATGCCTAGGATCATTTTTGAGATGCACAATATCGTAGTCTTGTACTTTCATACCCATTCCCATGATTAAATTTGACATGCCCAAGTTCAAATTTGACATGCCTAGGATCAATTTTTAGATGCGCGAGACTGTAGGGTTGTGTTCTTATGCCCATGCCCAACATTCAATTTGATATGCCCAAGTTTAAATTTGACATGCCTATGATCAATTTTGAGATACACAATATCGCAGGCTTGTACTTTCATACCCATTCTCATGATTAAATTAGACATGCAGAAGTTTAAATTTTATATGCCTAGGATCAATTTTGAGATGCCCAAGACTGTAGGGTTGTGTTTTCAAGCCCAAAATTCAATTTGATATGCCCAATTTTAAATTTGACATGCCTATGATCAATTTTGAGATGCACGAGACCGTAGGGTTGTGTTTTCATGCCCATGCCCAACATTCAATTTGATATGCCCAAGTTTAAATTTGACATGCCTAGGATCAATTTTGAGATACACAATATCGTAGGCTTGTACTTTCAAGCCCATTCCCATGAAAACAGAGATCCATCCTAAATTTAATCGCCATGAATCGGAAGTTCTCAATGAAAAGGCGTGTGCAACTAATGACCTGATTTAAGGAGAGATTAAAGATTCAGATGGCGAACAACTGTTCTATGTGTGGGATAGAGGAAGAGTCGCTGGATCATGTTCTTTTTCACTGCTCTTTCGCAGCAAGAGCGTGGAATTGGACTGGTTTTCTGTTTAAGTTGAATCCTGATGCAAATATGGTGACCTCTTGCAGAGCTGCTAAAGGGAGGAGTGCAATGATTCGTGACTTGTGGCTTCTTTCAAATTTGGTTATTAGAGCGGAGCTGTGGAGGGTAAGAAACATGGCTTTTTCGATGACAAAAAACCGTGATGGAATTTCTTTGACATGGAAAGTGTTCATTCTTATTCAAGAATTTTCGGTGCTCCTAAAAGGCTTCATGTACAATTCTAGTGACGATGTTCAGCTTCTGGAATTCTTTGGAGTAAAGCATAGACGTGTTAAAATGATTGATCTGGTGGAATGCTTCTGGTACCCGCCGGAAACTAATGAACTTCAGCTGAGTTGTGACGGTGCGGCCAGAGGTAGTCCAGGAGTGGCGGTGTCTTTGGAGTAGTTGCTAGAGTTGAAAGTGGTGAGGTTATTGGGGCCCTGTCAGTGGGCTTGGGCACAACAACAAACTTCTTAGCTAAAATCTATAGCATCCTGGTGGGCTTGGAATGGGCTACTAGATGGGGTTACAATAGAGTTTCTATCAGATCAGATTCAATTTAGGTGGTCCATTCTTTCAAAGAAAACACCTTACCCTGGTTTGCTAAACCGAGATGGCTGGAAATCCAACAAAATTATGTAAACATAAATTTCGTTCACACATTCAGGGAAGTTAACTTCTCGGCGGATAACATGGCGAAAAAAGCTTGCTTACTTCAAAACGAGGTGGGAATTCATTACGAGGGAAGACCAATTTTTTTAAAAACTGTGGAAAAGCCGTATGTGGCATATTATAGATTCAAGTAATGTTTTGTAGGCTCTTGGGGTTTTCTGCCAGGGCTCAGTTATAACTGTTCTTGTAACTTTTGCTATTTATTAATACATTTTTGACTTAACAAAAAAAAAAAAAAAAAAACCATTCCCATGATTAAATTTGACATGCCCAAGTTTAAATTTGACATGCCTAGGATCAATTTTGAGATGCGCAAGACCGTAGGGTTGTGTTTTCATGCACATCCCAATATTCAATTTGATATGCCCAAGTTTAAATTTGACATGCCTATGATCAATTTTGAGATGCCCAAGATCGTAGGGTTGTGTTTTCATGTCCATGCCCAACATTCAATTTGATATGCCCAAGTTTAAACTTTACATGCCTAGGATCAAATTTGAGATGCCCAAGACCGTAGGGTTGTGTTTTCATGTCCATTCCCAACATTCAATTTGATATGCCCAAGTTTAAATTTGACATGCCTAGGATCAATTTTGTGATACACAATATCGTAGGCTTGTACTTTCATGCCCATTCCCATGATTAAATTTGACATGCCCAAGTTTAAATTTGACATGCCAAGGATCAATTTTGAGATGCCCAAGATCGTAGGGTTTTGTTTTCATGCACATGCCCAACATTTAATTTGATATGCCCAAGTTTAAATTTGACATGCATAGGATCAATTTTGAGATGCCCAAGACTGTAGGGTTGTGCTTTCATCCCCATGCCCATCATTCAATTTGATATGCCCAAATTTAAATTTGACATGCCTAGGATCAATTTGGAGATGCACAATATCGTAGGCTTATACTTTCATGCCCATGCCTATGATTAAATTTGACATTCCCAAGTTTAAATTTTACATGCCTAGGATCAATTTTGAGATGCCCAAGACCGTAGGGTTGTGTTTTCATGCCCATGCCCAACATTCAATTTGATATGCCCAAGTTTAAATTTGACATGCCTAGGATCAATTTTGAGATGCAAAATATCGTAGGGTTGTACTTTCATACCCATTCCCATGATTAAATTTGATATGCCCAAGTTCAAATTTGACATGCCTAGGATCAATTTTTAGATGCCCGAGACCGTAGGGTTGTGTTTTCATGCCCAAAATTCAATTTGATATGCCCAAGTTTAAATTTGACATGCCTATGATCAATTTTGAGATTCCCAAGACCGTAGGGTTGTGTTTTCATGCACATCCGAACATTCAATTTGAGATGCCCAAGACCGTAGGGTTGTGTTTTCATGCACATCCCAACATTCAATTTGATATGCCCAAGTTTAAATTTGACATGCCTAGGATCAATTTTGAGATGCACAATATCGTAGGCTTGTACTTTCATACCCATTCCCATGATTTAATTTGACATGCCCAAGTTCAAATTTGACATGCCTAGGATCAATTTTGAGATGCCCAAGACCGTAGGGTTGTGTTTTCATGCCCATGCCCAACATTCAATTTGATATGCCCAAGTTTAAATTTGACATGCCTAGGATCAATTTTGAGATACACAATATCGTAGGCTTGTACTTTCATGCCCATGCCCATGATTAAATTTGACATTCCCAAGTTTAAATTTGACATGCCTATGATC
This sequence comes from Papaver bracteatum, assembly GCA_023529315.1. NCBI lineage: Eukaryota > Viridiplantae > Streptophyta > Magnoliopsida > Ranunculales > Papaveraceae > Papaver > Papaver bracteatum. The sequence continues at coordinate 4,442 of JAJJWX010005017.1, forward strand.
AATTTTGAGATTCCCAAGACCGTAGGGTTGTGTTTTCATGCACATCCGAACATTCAATTTGATATGCCCAAGACCGTAGGGTTGTGTTTTCATGCACATCCCAACATTCAATTTGATATGCCCAAGTTTAAATTTGACTTGCCTAGGATCAATTTTGAGATGCCCAAGACTGTAGGGTTGTGTTTTCATGCCCATGCCCAACATTCAATTTGATATGCCCAAGTTTAAATTTGACATGCATAGAATCAATTTTGAAATGCCCAAGACTGTAGGGTTTTGTTTTCATGTCCATGCCCAACATTCAATTTGATATGCCCAAGTTTAAATTTGACATGCCTAGGATCAATTTTGAGATACACAATATCGTAGGCTTGTACTTTCATGCCCATGCCCATGATTAAATTTGACATTCCCAAGTTTAAATTTTACATGCCTAGGATTAATTTTGAGATGCCCAAGACCGTAGGGTTGTGTTTTCATGCCAATGTCCAACATTCAATTTGATTTTCCCAAGTTTAAATTTTACATGCCTAGAATCAATTTTGAGATGCCCGAGACCGTAGGGTTGTGTTTTCATGCCCATGCCCAACATTCAATTTGATATGCCCAAGTTTAAATTTGACATGCCTAGGATCAATTTTGAGATGCACAATATCGTAGGCTTGTACTTTCATACCCATTCCCATGATTAAATTTGACATGACCAAGTTCAAATTTGACATGCCTAGGATCAATTTTTAGATGCCCGAGACCGTAGGGTTGTGTTTTCATGCCCATGCCCAACATTCAATTTGATATGCCCAAGTTTAAATTTGACATGCCTATGATCAATTTTGAGATGCACAATATTGTAGGCTTGTACTTTCATACCCATTCCCATGATTAAATTAGACATGCCCAAGTTTAAATTTTACATGCCTAGGATGAATTTTGAGATTCCCAAGACCGTATGGTTGTGTTTTCAAGCCCAAAACTCAATTTGATATGCCCAAGTTAAAATTTGACATGCCTAGGATCAATTTTGATATCAGAGATGATTAATGAAAAGTTTAGACCGATAGGTCTGAGTAATTTTCTCGTTAAAATTTTCACAAAAATTCTTTCTAGTCGCTTAGGAAAAGTTTTGGATAATTTGATCTCTGAGCATCAGGTAGCTTTTATGAAGGGTAGAAATATTCATGAGAATATAGCTTTGGCATCAGAGATGATTAATGAGCTGCACATAAAAAGAAAAGACGGTAACTTAGGTCTGAAGCTGGATATTTCTCAGGCGTTTGATACTGTAAGTTGGTCGTTCATTCTAGAAGTATTTATACGTTATGGGTTTTCTGAAAACTTGTGCTCTTGGATCCGGAATATCCTTAATTCAGCTCGTATTTCGGTTCTTTTGAATGGGAGTCCGGAGGGATTCTTCAGCATAAACAGGGGGTTGTGTTAGGGTGATCCGTTGTCTCCGTTAATTTTTGTCCTAATTGAAGATGTGCTGAGCAGGAATATTATGAAGTTGTTCAAAACAAGGAAGATGGTTCATATGGTAACTCGTAAAGGCATTTCTCCAACCCATCTTTTATTTGCAGACGATATTATGATTTTTTGCAAGGGTACCATGAATTCGGTTCGTAACCTCTATGATTTATTGGGTATGTACCAGAGGGCTTCAGGGCAATCAGTGTGTCGGCAGAAAAGCAAGATCTACTATGGAGGTGGGACTCTTATCTGGTGAGCGTCGTTTACTCAACAAAATAAAAATATATTTCCCACTAATTAAATATAATATAGCGGTAGTAAGAGATCGTTCCCACGAAGAGTAATGCAATTGATAGGTTATCTAAATCAGCGAAAATAATAAAGAAGGATAAAAAGAAAATAAGATAAAGATATTGAAGAAATCATTCGCCGTTACTAACCGTCAACTCAATATTGTACCCGTTTATCTCTTGTTTGAAACAATTGTCACCAACCGTAGGAAAGCAGGTACGCTTAGCAATCCCCAAAAACTCCTTGCATCACCGGATACGGAAGCGCTCGACTACCGGATTCTATTCAAAAGAACCACCTTGACACGGAAGCGCTCGACTACAAGATGTAATTCCCAGAACGCATTAATATTTGTGAATTTAGGTTTGATCCCAGCATTAAAAATCGGTACGCTCGGTCCACTTACTGGTGTTGTCTTTACTCGCAATTGCTCCACAGAATCCCTCCGTAAGGTCTTGCGATTTCTACTTGTGTATGAGATAAGAGACAATTACGGGTCGACTCACCTCTCTAATAGCATTTGAATGATTAATAGGCTAATCTGGTTGCGCACCCAAACCAATCTAAGAACCAATCATAAACCTTCGATGTAGTAAAAACAATCCACAATGAATCAATTTAAAACTTGAAACAAACTTGCAAATAATTGAGCTTCACAATTAGAACTTTGAATTCATCCTTACAATATAAAAAATAGAAAAGAGATAGTTCTCCCCCTAAGGGGGAGAAAAACGGTGAAAAGAAAAGATATGTAAAGAAGATTTTTATGATATGATAAAATTGTGCCTAGGGTTCTCTATATATAGAGTTTTGTAACCTCCTTCTTAAGAAACTAGAAAACCTAGCAAAAATAGGAAAGTGCACTTCCGGTTGTCCCGTGCATAACGCCAGGTCGAAGTAGGTTCCAAAAACCCTTTGCGCACTCACGGCTGAACCCTTAGTTCTGTTGGTGTAAACATTTTGGCTCAAAGCCTGTTGAGCTCGTGAAGCAAAAAAATCCCAGTCAATTTAACCTCACATCTATCAGTCACGGGATGCTGGCAAGCCCATCCCATTTATCCTCCATCTCCGATCAACAATCTCGCTGATATGCATCACTGCCTGTGCAATTAGCTTGCCAAACTCTTGCCAAATTATCGTTCACGTCCAAGTCTTGGCTGGAAAAAGAATCGAGAGAAACCATCCACATGGGCTTGCGTCAAACGGGAGAACCAACCCAATTCATCACTGCCAAACTCATCACAGTCCCACCGTAAGCAACTCAGCTCGACTCCTTCATTCGATCGACTACTCGTCATTGCTACCAAACTGTCGAGCTCTCTAACAACCCATTCTTCATATCCAACATCCAATGGCAGTAACCCACCACCTGGCTCCTCATTTCGATAATTCACAGATGACATACCACACACAACTTAGCACCATTAATACTCTTCATATATTTAACCACACAGCAACCTATTCCAGCTGCCATCATTCATGACTGCAATTTCGTTTAAAAACTCCAGCATCACCTGCAGCTTCTCGTGATCACTTCCATCAATTAGTTCTCTTCTTCATGTCGAGCTCGTCATCACCATGGAACTACCCTCTTCTGCACCACAACATTCAAAGACTCGAGACTTTCTTCTTTACATCACAACTCATCACACCTCAGTAAATCAGTGCCATACCATGCATGCCGTTTCATCACCCTTTTGAGTTTCTCCATCACTATCACTTTATACACAGCGTCATACTCTTCTATCCGGTATATAACCTTCCTTAAGGTTCGAGCCTTCTTCTGTTGAGTTCCTTCTCCCACCGCTGCAACTGCTCTTACAGCTTCGCTTTCTCATCTGGTTCACAGCTTAACTTCTCTTGTTATACTGTCAAGCTCGTCTGTTAACATCCCTAACTCAGTCGAAAGCATCCAACCATAATCCAATGCCAGCTGATCTCATCGCCGCGTTACTACGAGCTCACTCAACGAGAAGCGACCGCAGGAGCAGATGAACTCCCCCGTCAGTCACCAGCATCACTGCTCATGTACTCACGTGATCAGCTTCATCTCTTTGTTAACGTCCCAGCTCCGACCTTGCTTCCAAACCACACCATTCAGTCAACATACCTGCCATGCACCGTAATCTCTGCCATCAAAACCTATTTCCGGCACTCACTGCTATCATTTCGATCATCAAACTTAATGGTAATAGCATCGTTTCTTACTCAGCGAACGGCAATCAACTATCACGTATTTTATTGAACCACTACCATCAGCTTCACCATGCATTCACAGGATGGAGCTCTCATCTTCTGTCTGTTCGACCTATGCTAAATGGTGGCAGCAACATTCATCATCGCAGTCAACAACCACTGTAATTCGAGCTACAAACTCTTCATGCATGATAACGTAACAGCCCCATGCAGTGATCTTTCCTATTCCTTTGATATGGTGTTGGCCTTCTCGATATATAATAACCTGACCCAGTTTGATATCTCCACACCTTGGATTGAAGAGCACATGTATATTTCCGACCAGTATATACCGAGTAGGCTTAGTCCGTGATAGTTGGGCATCTCCCAACTGCAGACTCAAACTCCGTTTACTCGAGCAGCAGCAGCATCGTTTGTTGTTCCTTGAAATTTTGTCACGACCCTCAGACTCTATTAATCATCACCGAGCCATATTACAGCTTCATCGATCTTTAACATTCCAAGATCAGTCCTTGTGCAATACTCATGGCTTAACCAGCAGCTCGAGCTTTTCATCATCACTGCCAATATATAAACAGCATCAGTACCTCTTACTGCTGGGAAACAACCATCTTAACTCCATTTAGCCCAATAGCTTCATAACTGTTGATTCTAGCGTCAGATACGCCTACGCGACTGCCCGTAGTAGATTTCATGCATTGATAATTCCGTCTCTCTTTTGGAAAATTGGACGATTCTTGTTCTTTTCGGGAATAAGCTCCAAAATTCCCATAAAATATAAAAGAAAGCTAATAACACAGTTTTACACGAAAACTAGCTAAGAAAGCAATACCAGTCGATACTTAGAGAGGTGTTTTTAGACACCTATCAAATTCCCCCACACCCAAACTTTGCTAGTCCTCGAGCAAACAAAACGAAAGATAAATATAATACAACTCCATGTCGTGAGGATACGGTTACTCTTAGCATGAATAACAGGCCTTTAAACCCCTAGGTGTCCCTGGTGGACGAGTTATAGTCTCGTGAGGGCTTACGAGAGATATACCCACAAAACCTTTAAGCCAAAATAAATAACAAACCAATTAGCAATTACTCCCCGGCAACGGCGCCAATTTTGGTGAGCGTCGTTTACTCAACAAAATAAAAATATATTTCCCACTAATTAAATATAATATAGCGGTAGTAAGAGATCGTTCCCACGAAGAGTAATGCAATTGTTATGTTATCTAAATCGGAGAAAATATAAAAGAAGGATAAAAAGATAAAGATATTGAAGAAATCCTTCGCAGTTACTAACCGTTAACTCAACATTGTACCCGTTTATCTCTTGTTAGAAACAATTGTCACCAACCATAGGAAAGCAGGTACGCTTAGCAATCCCCAAAAACTTCATATATCACCGGATACGGAAGCGCTCGACTACCGGATTCTATTCAAAAGAACCACCTTGACACGGAAGCGCTCGACTACAAGATGTAATTCCTAGAATGCATTAAGATTTGTGAATTTAGGTTTGATCCCAGCAGTTAAACTCGGTACGCTCGGTCCACTTACTGGTGTTGTCTTTACACGCAATTGCTCCACAGAATCCCTCCGTAAGGTCTTGCGATTTCTACTTGTGTAGGGGATAAGAGACAATTACGGGTCGACTCACCTCTCTAATAGCATTTGAATGATTAATAGGCTAATCTGGTTGCGCACCCAAACCAATCTAAGAACCAATCATAAACCTTCGATGTAGTAAAAACAATCCACAATGAATCAATTTAAAACTTGAAACAAACTTGCAAATAATTGAGCTTCACAATTAGAACTTTGAATTCATCCTTACAATATAAAAAATAGAAAAGAGATAGTTCTCCCCCTAAGGGGGAGAAAAACGGTGAAAAGAAAAGATATGTAAAGAAGATTTTTATGATATGATAAAATTGTGCCTAGGGTTCTCTATATATAGAGTTTTGTAACCTCCTTATTAAGAAACTAGAAAACCTAGAAAAAATAGGAAAGTGCACTTCCGGTTGTCCCGTGCATAACGCCAGGTCGAAGTAGGTTCCAAAAACCCTTTGCGCACTCACGGATGAACCCTTAGTTCTGTTCGTGTAAACATTTTGGCTCAAAGCCTGTTGAGCTCGTGAAGCAACAAAATCCCAGTTAATTTAACCTCACATCTATCAGTCACGGGATGCTGGCAAGCCCAGCCCATTTATCCTCCATCTTCGATCAACAGTCTCGCTGATATACATCACTGCCTGTGCAATTAGCTTGCCAAACTCTTGCCAAATTATCGTTCACGTCCAAGTCTTGTCTGGAAAAAGAATCGAGAGAAACCATCCACATGGGCTTGCGTCAAACGGGAGAACCAACCCAATTCATCACTGCCAAACTCATCACAGTCCCACCGTAAGCAACTCAGCTCGACTCCTTCATTCGATCGACTACTCGTCATTGCTGCCAAACTGTCGAGCTCTCTAAAAAACCATTCTTCATATCCAACATCCAATGGCAGTAACCCACCACCTGGCTCCTCATTTCGATAATTCACAGATGACAGACCACACACAGCTTAGCACCATTAATACTCTTCATATATTCAACCACACAACAACCTATTCCAGCTGCCATCATTCATGACTGCAATTTCTTTTAGAAACTCCAGCATCACCTGCAGCTTCTCGTGATCACTTCCATCAATTAGTTCTCTTCTTCATGTCGAGCTCGTCATCAACATGGAACCACCCTCGTCTGCACCACAATATTCAAAGACTCGAGACTTTCTTCTTTACATCACAACTCATCACACCTCAGTAAATCAGTGCCATACCATGCATGCCGTTTCATCACCCTTTTGAGTTTCTCCATCACTATCACTTTATACACAGCGTCATACTCTTCTATCCGGTATATAACCTTCCTTAAGGTTTGAGCCTTCTTCTGTTGAGTTCCTTCTCCCACCGCTGCAACTCCTCTTACATCTTCGCTTTCTCATCTGGTTCACAGCTTAATTTCTCTTGTTATACTGTCAAGCTCATCTGTTAACATCCCTAACTCGGTCGACAACATCCAACCATAATCCAATGCCAGCTGATCTCATCGCCGCGTTACTACGAGCTCACTCAACGAGAAGCGACCGCAGGAGCAGATGAAATCTCCCGTCAGTCACCAACATCACTGCTCATGTACTCACGATCTCAGCTTCATCTCTTTTTTAACGTCCCAGCTCCGACCTTGCTTCCAAACCACACCATTCAGTCAACATACCTGCCATGCACCGTATTCTCTGCCATCAAAACCCATTTCCGGCACTCACTGCTATCATTTCGATCATCAAACTCAATGGTAATAGCATCGTTTCTTACTCAGCGAACGGAAATCAACTATCACGTCTTTTATTGAACCACGTCCATCAGCTTCACCATGCATTCACAGGCTGGAGCTTTCATGTTCTGTCTGTTCGACCTATGCCAAATGGTGGCAGCAACAGTCATTATCGCAGTCAACAACCACTGTAATTCGAGCTACAAACTCTTCATGCACGATAACGTAACAACCCCATGCAGTGATCTTTCCTATTACTTTGATATGGTGTTGGCCTTCTCGATATATAATAACCTGACCCAGCTTGATATCTCCACACCTTGGATTGAAGAGCACATGTATATTTCCGACCAGTATATACCGAGTAGGCTTAGTCCGTGACAGTTGGGCATCTCCCACTGCAGTGAGACTCCAACTCCGTTCACTCGAGCAGCAGCAACATCGTTTGTTGTTCCTTGAAATTTTTTCACGACCCTCAGACTCTATTAATCATCACCGAGCCATATTACAGCTTCATCGATCTTTAACATTCCAAGATCAGTCCTTGTGCAATACTCATGGCTTAACCAGCTGCTCGAGATTTTCATCATCACTGCCAATATATAAACAGCTTCGGTACCTCTTACTGCTGGGAAACAACCATCTTAACTCCATTTAGCCCAATAGCTTCATAACTGTTGATTCTAGCGTCAGATACGCCTACGCGGCTGCCCGTAGTAGATTTCATGCAATGATAATTCCGTCTCTCTTTTGGCAAATTGGACGATTCTTGTTCTTTTCGGGAATAAGCTCCAAAATTCCCATAAAATATAAAAGAAAGCTAATAACACAGTTTTACACGAAAACTAGCTAAGAAAGCAATACCAATCGATACTTAGAGAGGTGTTTTTAGACACCTATCATTAGCAGATGTAGGTACCTGAATGACTTTTTGGGTATGGCTATTGCTACTTTTCCGGACCGTTATCTGGGTGTTTAGGTGATGCCGGGTACGGTTAGATATAGACACATAAGTAATATCATTGACAGGATTAAGAGTCAGTTGGCAGGGTGGCACGGTCGTTTACTGTCTTTTCAGGATAGAACTGTCCTCGTCAAGTTTGTAATAGCTAGTTACTCCATTCACAACATGGAAATCTATAAGTGGCATAGGAAATTTGTTTTGCAATGTGAAAGAGCCATTAGGAATTTCATTTGGACAGGTGCAGCAGATACGAGACGATCCTTCGTGGTGGGTTATGACAATGTTTGTACTTCCTATAAAGAGGGTGGTCTTGGTATTACTAGTATGTCTACTATGAATAAAGCTTTACTGATGAAGCTTTGGTGGAAAATTCGTACTTCTCTGAAGTTGTAGGCTAATTATCTTAGAGCTAAATTTTTTGGAAGAAACGGTGCTTTGAAACGGAAGGGGTTAAAGTCGACGATTTTACCAGGACTTCTCTGGGTTTATGAGCAGGTGGAGGAAAATACTAAGGTTCTAATTGGTGACGGTAAAAAAACTTCTTTATACTTTGATGCCTGGTGTGCTGATGACAGTATTGCTAGTATTCTTCAAACGCAGGATCTGGACAGAAATGTTAAAGTCAGTGATATTATTGTGGATGGAAACTGGAGGATTGATTCATTACTCAGTCAGAGGTTGGAAGCGGCAGGCATTGATCCTATTAACTTTCCGAGGGCTGGAAAAGGAGGAGATTTAAGGATTTGGAAACCGGAGTACAAAGGTCACTTTACGGTCAGTTCGGCTAGGCGGGCTATTAATCCTTGGTTTCTGGATTTTGAAGGTGCCTCTCTTATTTGGAGGAAATGTATTCACCCTACGCTAGCTGCGCAGAATTGGAAGATCATTCGAGGAGCTTGTGCTACTCAAGATAAGGTGCGTTCTCGTTTTAAAATTGAAATGCCAAACAAGTGTGTAATGTGTTGTGCTTTTGAGGAGTCATTGGAGCACCTACTCTGGAGTTGTAATTTTGCTGCTAAAGCCTGGAACTGGTTGGCTGAATTTTTTGAGCTGATGCCGCATCATCGCCTAGTGACAGCTTTCAAGGAAGCAAAGAACAGGAGTATGATGGTCCAAGAGTTGTGGTTGCTGTCAATTTTGGTGATTAGAGATGAACTGTGGTATACCAGAAACAAGAAGGTCTTTGAGAATACAAATCCTAACTGGAACATGTTTTTCAAAAGAGTTATAAACCAAATCCAAGAGTACTCAGTGCGTCTGAAAGGCAACATGAAGAGCAGTTGGAAAGAAGTGAAAATTCTGGAGTATTTCAGGGTGCGCCATAGATGAGTTAAGATTCATGAAGCCATTGAATGTTTTTGGGTTCATCCAAGGGCAGGGGAGCTTCTTCTGTGTTGTGATGGCGCAGCTAAAGGGAACCCGGGTAGAGCAGGAGCTGGTGTGGTGCCAAGAGATGAAAATTGTGTTGTGCTAGGAGCAATTTCTATTGGTCTTGGTATAACCACAAATTTTTTGGCGGAGATTTATGGGATCCTTGTTGGGATTGAATGGGCGATCAAGTGGGGGTTTCAGAGAGTGACAATTAGAACAGATTCAGAGGCGGCTAGAATTGCTTTCACTAACAATGTTGTTCCTTGGTTTACGACGGAGAGGTGGAGGCAAGTTCAGATTAACTATGAAATCATAAAATTTGAACATACCTACAGGGAAACCAATTTTGCAGCGGATACTTTGGCGAAGAGGGGTTGAAATCAAGAGGAGGAAGTGGGCTTGGATTATGTGGGTCTGCCTGAGTTTCTTTCCAATATTGAAAGTCCTAATGTTTCATATTTTCGTTTTAAATAATTTGTACTTTTGAGGGTCTAATTGGCCTTCTTTATTGTATCCTTTTGTTCCCTCGTTCTGGGGGGGCAAAGAACATTTTCTTTTAATATATTTTTGACCAAACAAAAAAAAAGGATCAATTTTGATATGCACGAGACCGTAGGGTTGTGTTTTCATTCCCATGCCCAACATTCTATTTGATATGCCCAAGTTTAAATTTGACATGCCTAAGATCAATTTTGAGATGCACAATACCGTAGGCTTTTGCTTTCATGCCCATAACCATGATCAAATTTGACATTCCCAAGTTTAAATTTTACATCCCTAGGATCAATTTTGAGATGCCCATAATTGTAGGGTTGTGCTTTCATCCCCGTGCCCAACATTCAATTTGATATGCCCAAATTTGAATTTTGACATGCCTAGGATCAATTTTGAGATGTACAATATCGTAGGACTGTACTTTCATGCCCATGCCCATGCTTAAATTTGACATTCCCAAGTTTTAATTTTATATGCCTAGGATCAATTTTGAGATGCCCAAGACCTTAGGGTTGTGTTTTCATGCACATCCCAATATTCAATTTGATATGCCCAAGTTTAAATTTGACATGCCTAGGATCAATTTTGAGATGCCCAAGACCGTAGATTTGTGTTTTCATGCACATCCCAATATTCAATTTGATATGCCCTAGTTTAAATTTGGCATGCTTAGGATCAATTTTGAGATGCCCGAGGTCGTATGGTTGTGTTTTCATGCCCATTCCCATGATTAAATTTGACATGCCTAGGATCAATTTTGAGATTCCCAAAACCTTAGGGTTGTGTTTTCATGCCCATGCCCAACATTCAATTTGATATGCCTAAGTTTAAATTTTACATGCCTAGGATTAATTTTGAGATGCCCAAGACCGTAGGGTTGTGTTTTCATGCTCATGCCCAATATTCAATTTGATATGCCCAAGTTCAAATTTTACATGCCTAGAATAAATTTTGAAATTCCCGAGACCGTAGGGTTGTGTTTTCATGTCCATGACCAACATTGAATTTGATATGCATAAGTTTAAATTTGACATGCCTAGGATCAATTTTGAGATACACAATATCGTAGGCTTGTACTTTCATGCCCATTCCCATGATTAATTAGACATGCCCAAGTTTAAATTTGACATCAATTTTGAGATGCCCAAGACCGTAGGGTTTTGTTTTCATGCACATGCCCATCATTCAATTTGATATGCCCAAATTTAAATTTGACATGCCTAGGATCAATTTGGAGATGCACAATATCGTAGGCTTGTACTTTCATGCCCATGCCCATGATTAAATTTGACATTCCCAAGTTTAAATTTTACATGCATAGGAATAATTTTGAGATGCCCAAGACCGTAGGGTTGTGTTTTCATGCCCATGCCCAACATTCGATTTGATATGCCCAAGTTTAAATTTTACAGTCCTAGAATCAATTTTGAGATGCCCGAGACCGTATGGTTTTGTTTTCATGCCCATGCCCAACATTCAATTTGATATGCCCAAGTTTAAATTTGACATGCCTAGGATCAATTTTGAGATGCACAGTATCGTAGGCTTGTACTTTCATACCCATTCCCATGATTAAATTTGACATGCCCAAGTTCAAATTTGACATGCCTAGGATCAATTTTTAGATACCCGAGACCGTAGGGTTGTGTTTTCATGCCCATGCCTAACATTCAACTTAATATTCCCAAGTTTAAATTTGACATTCCTATGATCAATTTTGAGATGCACAATATCGTAGGCTTGTACTTTGATACGCATTCCCATGATTAAATTAGACATGCCCAAGTTTAAATTTTACATGCCTAGGATCAATTTTGAGATGCCCAAGACAGTAGGGTTGTGTTTTCATGCGCATTCCCATGATTAAATTTGACATGTCTAGGATCAATTTTGAGATGCCCAAGACCGTAGGGTGGTGTTTTCATGCCCATTCCCATGATTAAATTTGACATGCCCAAGTTTAAATTTGACATGCCTAGGATCAATTTTGAGATGCCCAAGACCGTAGGGTTTTGTTTTCATGCACATGCCCAATATTAAATTTGATATGCCCAAGTTTAAATTTGGCATGCATATGATCAATTCTAAGATGCCCAAGACTGTAGGGTTGTACTTTCATCCCCATGCCCATCATTCAATTTGATATTCCCAAATTTAAATTTGACATGCCTAGGATCAATTTGGAGATGCACAATATCGTAGGCTTGTACTTTCATGCCCATGCCCATGATTAAATTTGACATTCCCAAGTTTAAATTTTACATGCCTAGGATCAATTTTGAGATGCCCAAGACTGTAGGGTGGTGTTTTCATGCCCATGCCCAACATTCAATTTGATATGACCAAGTTTAAATTTTACATGCCAAGAATCAATTTTGAGATGCACGAGACCGTAGGGTTGTGTTTTCATGCCCATGCCCAACATTCAATTTGATATGCCCAAGTTTAAATTTGACATGCCTATGATCAATTTTGAGATGCACAATATCGTAGGCTTGTACTTTCATACCCATTCCCATGATTAAATTGGACATGCCCAAGTTTAAATTTTACATGCCTAGGATCAATTTTGAGATGCCCAAAATTGTAGGGTTGTGCTTTCATCCCCATGCCCAACATTCAATTTGATATGCCCAAATTTAAATTTTGACAAGCGTAGGATCAATTTTGAGATGCACAATATCGTAGGATTGAACTTTCATGCCCATGCCCATGATTAAATTTGACATTCCCAAGTTTTAATTTTATATGCCTAGGATCAATTTTGAGATGCCCAAGACCGTAGGGTTGTGTTTTCATGCACATCCCAACATTCAATTTGATGTGCCCAAGTTTAAATTTGACATGCCTAGGATCAATTTTGAGATGCCCAAGACCGTAGGGTTGTGTTTCATGCACATCCCAAAATTCAATTTTATATGCCCAAGTTTAAATTTGACATGCCTAGGATCAATTTTGAGATACCCGAGATCGTAGGGTTGTGTTTTTATGCCCATTCCCATGATTAAATTTGACATGCCTAGGATTAATTTTGAGATTCCCAAGACCGTAGGGTTGTGTTTTCATGCACATGCCCAACATTCAATTTGATATGCCCAAGTTTAAATTTTACATGCCTAGGATCAATTTTGAGATGCCCAAGACCGTAGGGTTGTGTTTTCATGCCCATGCCCAACATTCAATTTGATATGCCCAAGTCTAAATTTTACATGCCTAGAATCAATTTTGAGATGCCTGAGACCGTAGGGTTGTGTTTTCATGTCCATTCCCAACATTCAATTTGATATGCCCAAGTTTAAATTTGACATGCCTAGGATCAATTTTGAGATACACAATATCGTAGGGTTGTAATTTCATGCCCATTCCCGTGATTAAATTTTGCATGCCCAAGTTTATATTTGTCATGCCTATGATCAATTTTGAGATGCCCAAGACCGTAGGGTTTTGTTTTCATGCACATGCCCAATATTCAATTTGATATGTCCAAGTTTAAATTTGACATGCATATGATTAATTTTGAGATTCGCAAGACCGTAGGGTTGTGTTTTCATGCACATGCCCAACATTCAATTTGATATGCCCCAGGTTAAATTTTACATGCATATGATCAATTTTGAGATGCCCAAGACCGTAGGGTTGTGTTTTCATGCCCATGCCCAACATTCAATTTGATATGCCCAAGTTTAAATTTTACATGCCTAGAATCAATTTTGAGATGCCCGAGACCGTAGGGTTGTGTTTTCATGAACATGCCCAACATTCAATTTGATATGCCCTAGTTTAAATTTGACATGCCTAGGATCAATTTTGAGATGCACAATATCGTAGACTTGTACTTACATACCCATCCCATGATTAAATTTGACATGCCCAAGTTCAAATTTGACATGCCTAGGATCAATTTTTAGATGCCCGAGACCGTAGGGTTGTGTTTCATGCCCATGCCCAACATTCAATTCGATATGCCCAAGTTTAAATTTGACATTCCTAGGATCAATATTGATATGCACAATATCGTAGGCTTGTACTTTCATACCCATCCCATGATTAAATTTGACATGCCCAAGTTCAAATTTGACATGCCTAAGATCAATTTTTAGATGCCCGAGACCGTAGGGTTGTGTTTTCATGCCCATGCCCAACATTCAATTTGATATGCCCAAGTTTAAATTTGACATGCCTAGGATCAATTTTGAGATGCACAATATCGTAGGCTTGTACTTTCATACCCATTCCCATGATTAAATTAGACATGCCTAAGTTTATATTTGACATTCCTATGATCAATTTTGAGATGCCCAAGACCGTAGGGGTTTGTTTTCATGCACATGCCCAATATTCAATTTGATATGCCCAAGTTTAAATTTGACATGCATATGATCAATTTTGAGATTCCCAAGACAGTAGGGTTGTGCTTTCATCCCCATGCCCATCATTCAATTTTATATGCCCAAATTTAAATTTGACATGCCTAGAATTAATTTTGTGATGCCCAAGACCGTAGGGTTGTATTTTCATGCCCATGCCCAACATTCAATTTGATATGCCCAAGTTTAAATTTTACATGCCTAGAATCAATTTTGAACCAAACTGGCCCATGTTTTATAAAAGGGTCTTATACCAGATTCAAGAATTTTCAGTCAGGATAAAGGTGTTCATGAAGAATTGTTGTGAGGACTTGCGGGTTTTAGACTATCTCCGGGTCAGGCATAGAAGAGTGAAGATGCAGGAAGTGGTCCACTGTTTCTGGTCTCCTCCGGTGGTGGGGGAGTTACTTCTCTGCTGCGATGGCGCGGTCAGAGGTAATCCAGGTAGGGCGGGGGTGGTGGCGCGGGACTTCTTCTCAGCTGTGCTTGGGGCAATCTCGTTTGGCCTGGGCATATCCACTAATTATCTGGCAGAGGTTTATGCCATTATCATTGGTTTAGAATGGGCTACAAAGTTGGGGTACAGGAGAGTGCAAATCCGCACTGATTCGGAAGCAGCAAGAGGGGCGTTCAATCAAGACACCATCCCGTGGTTTGCCAGAGCTCGCTGGGAGGAAATTAAAAGGAACTACGATAATATAATTATTGAACACTCCTTTAGAGAGTGTAATTTTGCTGCGGACACTATGGCTAAAAGGGGCCGCGATCTTGACAATGGAATTGGATTAGAGTATATTGGGAAACCGGATTTCATTTCTACAGAAAGTCCAAATGTATCTTACTACAGATTTAATTAGCTTTCAAGTTGGGGGGTCGTTCTGACCTCGTCTCCTTTCGGCTAACTTGTATCCTTGTTATTTATTAATATAATTGTTGACTTAACAAAAAATAAAAAATAGAATCAATTTTGAGATGCCCGAGACCGTAGGGTTGTGTTTTCATGCCCATGCCCAACATTCAATTTGATATGCCCAAGTTTAAATTTGACATGCCTAGGATCAATTTTGAGATGCACAATATCGTAGGCTTGTACTTTCATACCCATTCCCATGATTAAATTTGACATGCCTAAGTTTAAATTTTACATGCCTAGGATCAATTTTGAGATGCCCAAGACCGTAGGGTTGTTTTTTCAAGCCCAAAATTCAATTTGATATGCCCAAGTTAAAATTTGACATGCCTAGGATCAATTTTGAGATGCCCAAGACCGTAGGGTTGTGTTTTCATGCCCATGCCCAACATTCAATTTGATATGCCCAAGTTTAAATTTTACATGCCTAGAATCAATTTTGAGATGCCTAAGACCGTAGGGTTGTATTTTCATGCCCATGCCCAACATTCAATTTGATATGCCCAAGTTTAAATTTTACATGCCTAGAATCAATTTTGAGATGCCCGAGACCGTAGGGTTGTGTTTTCATGCCCATGCCCAACATTCAATTTGATATACCCAAGTTTAAATTTGACATGCCTAGGATCAATTTTGAGATGCACAATATCGAAGGCTTGAACTTTCATACCCATACATGATTAAATTTGACATGCCTAGGATCAATTTTTAGATGCCCGAGACCGTAGGGTTGTGTTTTCATGCCCATGCCCAACATTCAATTTGATATGCTCAAGTTTAAATTTGACATGCCTATGATCAATTTTGAGATGCACAATATCGTAGGCTTGTACTTTCATACCCATTCCCATGATTAAATTGGACATGCCCAAGTTTAAAAAAAAGGGGTTTTTCTCTCTCCTAGCTTGGCTCTGGAGATTTTAGG
>JAJJWX010005019.1:0-72135 GCA_023529315.1 Papaver bracteatum
GTCGAACACATGCTATGCCCCAAACAAAGGCCGCCAACGCCAGCCCCGAAGTAGGATGGTCGAGCTGGTATGGAGTGGTTGATGCTTGTAGTGGCTCGTACGAGCAAGAACATCAAAGACAGTCCAAAAAGAAGTCGCGATCGTCAACTTCGCCAACCAAGTTGAAAAGCTTGGATCGGCCACGATTGATTGGTGAAGTACTGGTATGCACATTTTCGGGCCCACTCTTCACCTACCTGATCGGATTTCTCACACATTAGCCCTAGACCAATGAACGCTTGCTCGAAGTGTGGATGACGTGATGCTTAAAGGGGTCGCGAAAATCCCACTAGTGTCTTAAATCGATCACAACCATCCAACTTCGCCAACATGTTTAGATGGCTTAGATCATGCCTAGGACCATCAGATAGATACGGATATGTTCACTATCGGCCCAACGTGGGACCCGCATGGTTGTCTCCCCAAAGGAGGAGCATAGCCTACCAAACCGCTTGGATAAAGTTGCGACGTGACACCAGCCCAAACCCTAATTAGGTTTGCACATGGTATATGTGTCGCAGAAATTGATGACGGCCATCCATCTTCACCAGCCGATGGAGGGTGTAGATAGAATAAGGAGGCCCAAGAACCATCAACGTGATCATCGCGGCCCACCCGCATGTGGATCGACCGGGCCTGGCGGAGCAGGACCAGATGCCTCGAAAAGCGTGCCCTAAAGGTGGCATGTTGTGTCCCCCCTAAAGTCCTTCGCGGCACATGATTCCTATCACAAATCGATCACGACCACTCGCCTTTGCCAGAAAAATTGAGTGACCTTAGATCGTATCTCAAATGAGATGGAATGGTATGGACACATACACTCGCAAGCCGCTCTACATGCATGTGTTTGTCCCACCAAAAATATCGTCCATGCTTAATTTTGTCAAGTTGGGAAAAGTGATGCTTGCGCACCTCTTTAAACCCTAAAATCATCAACGGTCGCAAATATATGTCATAGATCATCTCGTCCCCATTCAATTTTTCCATCTTGGTGTGCATCCTAGACTAAGAGTTAAATGGCCAATGAGTTACCTTGGTGATCACCGCCCGTCACTTTACCACAAGGAGTGATCGGCCAAGGGATGGAACGTCCATGCGGCCTCCGAACAATCACTCGAAGATGGATAGGCATTCAGCTATTTTAAGACGCTTAATCCGCGACTTACTCCGTTAATCTCTAAAATAACGATGCTTCATACATATTGATTGTATTCGATGCATTACAAGCATAAAGTATACACGATATTTTATGAATACCGATTTCCTAAATAACTTAGTTATTTAATCTAGCACAGTATGCTACTTATTGTGGGTCCCACGATCCACTTATTCGAGACATCAAGCATGTCACAAACTGGGGGATACTTACTAGGGTATTGGTCTGGAAGTTTATAACGTGCAACGTGTAGGATCGTAATATTGGCAAGAGCAATAATCTTAATGGGTTAACAACAACACTTTAAGTAGATTTTCAACTGTTCATTACAAATATCGCATAATGATTAGAAAAATGATGTAATTGATGACTATAGCACAAACATGAAAAAAGTGTGATAGTCTTGCGAATAAAAGAGGTTTGCGAAGGAAATCCGCTAATAAGCTTGCGAGATTATCGCAAGACAGATCCGAAATTAAAGGATGCCTTAGCTATCATCCACTATATACTTACCCTATATAAAGAGAACTAACAGATTCAGGAGAGGAGAGATCAATTTGAGAGTTTTGAGAAAGTTTTGAGGAGAGAGAAAGTTTAAGAGAGCGGTTGTATTCTTGATTTCTTTCATTTCTTGTAATATTTTTGAGAATTAATCAATAAAAGTGTTGTACTTAATCTTCAAATATGTGTTGATTATTATGAATTCTTGTGAGGGGCGTAGTGTAGGAATTCCTACAACTACATAATGACGCTAGAAACAGGGATTGAAAGTTGAAAATCGTAGAAAAAGCAAGAATAAAGATTAGTATTCAAGTTAATAAGATGATCGAACAAGTTAGTGAAATATTTGAAGGAAAAATGATTAAAACCAAGGAGAATTACAGGAAGTTGTAGTGTAATACGATAACAAAAACGATGATCAACCAATTCCATGAAAATATTAAAGGAAGGATTCATAAACGAGATTTTGAAGGAAAGAAAATTATGACGGTGGAGAAAGTATCACCCCTGAAGGATTGGGAAAAGCAGAAAATCACATTCACAGCAGCAGAAATACCAAGAGAAAATTTGAATCATACTTCCCCCAAATTGGTACAGAAATCATACTTAGCAATTTTTTATTGCGAGTGGATGCATGAATAGAAAAATTAATTTATTACATTAGCAAAATATTTAATACCGCAGAGAAAAATTACTCAAAGATTGAGAAGCTAATTCTAAGATTGGTTTATGCAACTTTTAAACTTCAGATCTATTTTCAAGCACATAAAGTAAAAGTATTAACAAAGGTGCCAATTGAATCAAAAGAATGAAGAATTCAAAAAGATCAAAAGAGTTGAGAGATGGAATGCACAAGTAGGACACTTTGAAATCAAGTACGACATTCTATCTTCGCCAATATCACAAGTTATAGCAGATTTCTTAGAAGATGTGGAAGAGATGATGGATATAGAAAAAGAAGATGGAGACCCAATAGATCTGTTAACATAACCCAACAGGTGGGAAATATTAGTGGATGGATCATCAAACGGGGAAGGTAACGGAATATGAGCTAACTTTATCTCTCCAGAAGGAGACAAAATGGCTTTTTTATTTATATTGGAATTCATGTGCACTAATAATGAGACGGAATATGAAGCTTTGATACATGCTCTAAAATTCTCAATAGAAATGAAGTTGGAGAATGCTAGAATTACCAGTGATTCACAATTGGTTATTCGCCAAATAAAAGGAGAATACACAACAAATGAACCATCTTTGAAGAAATACAAGAAACTTGTTGAAGAACTGTCAGCGAAAATTCCAAAAATAAAATGGAGACATATATCAAGAAAATATAACAGACTCGCAGATGCTTTTGCTTTCATATCCATCATGATGACAAATCCAGTTGCGAGATGCATAAAAATTCAGACACTTATATCACCTTCAATCAATAAAGAAGAAGAAGCAGATGTAATGATAATAGAAAGTGGCGAAGAAGAACCAAGAGGCAATATTGCAGATTGGCGAATAGAACTTCATGCATATTTTGCGAGAGGAGAAACACCGAGAAATAGATTAGAAGCACACAAGTTAAAAATCCATGCAACAAATTATGAATTAAGAGATGGAGTATTATATCGCAAATCTTTTAATGGGCCATCACTTAGATGCTTGACATGGGAAGAAATAGAAAAAGTGTTAAAAATGTTGCATAGTGGGGATGTTGGTAATCACAGCGGAGGGAGATATTTGGCATACATAACAAAAATGCAAGGTTATTATTGGCCATATATGCATGAAGATGCGAAGCAACTATCAAGACGTTGCGAAGATTTTCAGTGACACGGAAAGAAGATACACGCACCAAGGACACCATTGTCATCTTCAACAAGTGTATGGCCTTTTGGAAAATGAGGCTTAGATATTGTGGAACATTTTTACCAGGATCAAGGCAGAAGAGATACTTAATTGTCGCAACAGATTACTTCACAAAGTGGGTAGAAGTAAAAGCAGTATAACATATCCGCGACAAAGACATATTTACATTCATATTTGAAAATATCATTTGCAGATTTGGAATTCCAGCACAGTTGGTATCTGATAATGGGAAATAGTTTAAGGGGCAGAACATAGAAATCCTATTCAATGCATTTAAGATAAAATGTGGAAAATCTACTCCTTCGTACCCACAAGCTAGTGGACAAGATGAGGCAACAAATAAGACAATCGCAGGCATATTAAAAAAGAAGTTAGAAGGGTACAATAGAGCATGGTGCGAACAGATTCATAATGCAGTCTGGGCTTACAACACAACTAGGAGATAAGCAACTGGGATGTCACATTTTTGTCTAACATATGGTGTTGAAGCAGTACTACCAACAGAAGTTGCTATTCCTACAACAAAAAGAGAGGATTTGGAGAAGAATCTTAGTGATGGTATGATTTTAAGTAAACTTGATGAGTTAGAAGAGAAGAGAGAAAAAGCTTTACAACATATGGAAAATTATCAGCGAAGATTAGCTCGCGAGTATAACAAACGTGTCAAAAAAACGTGAGTTCCAACCGGGTGATTTAGTGCTGCGAGAAACACCAGGTTATCAGCGAGAAAATAGTGGAAAGTTGGCGAGAAAATGGGATGGACCGTATATCATTAAAGAGATAGTTGGGACATGGGCATATAAATTAATGGATCTGGAGGGTATAGATGTTGGTCAAAGACTTGGTAGACCATGGAACAGACTATATCTAAAAAGATATTACCAGTAACAAATTCTGAGAAAGGCTAGATGGTGATATAATATATGATAAAACAAAGAAGAAATTAATAAAAGAAATTTTTATCACAGCTGCGAGATTATTCAAGATTAATAGCGATATTCGCAAGAGAAATATTAGAATGGGACGAACCTTTATGGCTTACACCCTAGTTCGCGGATAAAATTTCGCACGAGGAAAATATAAGACCTAAAGTACATCATATAAGGGGTATCTCTTTACATGGCTCAAGGATAAGGTTATACCGCTGCTAGAACCTGAGTCATGGAGATTTGGGGTCAATGAAGCCCATCCGGAGGAGGGACCTTGGATTTTCAACCTGAACTTATGATTTAGTTTGGATGACTGAGGGTATCTTCCAAGGAGTGCAGAGTATGATCAAGGCGCCGAGGTACATGGTTGAGTCAAGGGTGCCCGGGGCGTATGAAACTACCATGGAAATTCTTGGAAAGTCTTGACTATGATGCACTCGGCCTGAAGAAAACCCCACTTAGGGTGTAGTCTCGTAACCATAAGCCATATAGGCAAAAGGGATAAGAGGCTGCGAAAACAACTGGTTGATTTTAAGACCGGATGGGAGGATCTAGTCTTGTATAGCCGATGTACGTCTCCTTGAAGGGGAAACCAGGGGGAAGATAAGGGCGGAACCTTCCATTAGGGAGCTGATAAGTGTCTTAAGACGCAAATGTCATGAGGCTTTTTACTCACGGGAGTATCAAGACTTGTCATATTTGTGCAACAAATATACAGAGGCAAATAGCCATGAGAAAAAAGATAAGATGAGATCAATAGGTTTTTATATGAAAGTGTAAAGACGTCCTGCGATTTCATCACAAGACGACAATGTCATGGGGCTTTATTTTCTCCAGAAAACTTAGGCCTGTCATATTGTTGCAACAAATTGACAAAATGAGGATAAGGAAAGACAATGGGTTCTTACATGCGAATGTAAGAACGTCCTGCGATTATGTCGCAAAAACAAAAATTGGCAAAATAAGACCTTTAACTAGGAATGCAAAATAAGACCAATAGAATAATTCCAAACATTAACTATTTTCTTTTAAGAATGCAGGAAAGATTTGTTCATTCTAAGAAAGATAATGAGGGGAAAGTATGGGAATTTATAAATTGAATATCATTATCTTTCTCACAAATACTTAAAATCATAGAAGCATAACTAAAGAAAACAAAAGAAGGACTCAAGCTTCAGTATTAGCCTCGCCAGTTTTGTTATCTTTTCCTGTGTTATCACCTTCGCCAGTATTTCTCTCGTCATGATCAACTCGAGTTTCTTCTTCATTTAACTTCTCGCCAGCTGTTACTTCACCACCAGTATCTGCTTCTTCAGGAGGGATTTCTTATTTATCTACTGAATCTTCTTGAGAAACATCTTCTTCACCACTTACATAATCATGATCACTATCAGCGGGAAGAGGAATTTCATCATCATCTACTTCTAGAGGATTTATTGATATAGGGGGAAGAGAGTTTGACAACAAAACTTCATTCACAAGAACTTCAGCGCTAAGATGAACTTGGCAAAGAAAAGCCCTATCGCGGTTTCTGATCTCCATATCTTTAAAATATTCAAGCTAGTCATATCTTCTTTCTGCTCGACCGCGAGAACATGCAAGATAAGCAGCAAGAAATTCATTTTCCTTGCGAACTTTAGCCAGTTTATCATTCAAAGCAGAAATAGTTGAATGAAGGCTCCTCTCAGATTCTGCAAAAAACAAGAGTAAAAATGAAAGATATTCAGGCGAAGATTTCGCAAGAAGAATTATAAAGAAATATAATAGAGGAATTAACAGTTGATGAAGCCAAAAATGACTACCTTCCTTCTGCAAAGTTAAGTTTTGAACTAGTGTCAAGCAAGAATCCTCTCATTGGTCCATGGCATCATCAAATTCATCTCTAACTATGCCCTTCAGGCGAGATTTTATGCTTTCTTCTTTAGAGAGGAGATAAGTATTTTCCTTTGCTAATGAAGAGTAAGATTCTTTTAATTGGGAATATTGTTCTTTAAGTTGGCTTACCTTTATACTTAAATCTATTCTACCTTGGATGAGTGTATTTTTCTCAGTGATGGATGATTCGGTTACTTCCTTAAGTTCACCTTTTAGCGAATAAAGGGATCGTTCTTGGTTATCATACATTCTTTGAAGAGTATTTAGTTGCTGCGAGGAGATCGCCACCTTATTTGAAAGACCCCGCTTCTCTTGAGATAAAATCTTGTTTTCGCCTGATAAATTTTCCATCGCTAAATTAGCCTTGGTTAACAAATAAGAGATGTGAGATATTTCGCTACTTAATAGATCTTGTTTCTGTGCTAATTGTGTGTTCTCTTTGGTAAGGTTCTCTATTTGATCAAGGGAATACGTGTAAAGATTATCTTATCGGTTATATTGGTCCATCCAAGAATCTCCATCAACGCGAATCTCTTCAGCAACAGATTCAGCTTTGAATATCCCCATTAATCGATTCTGATTCAAGGCTTAATGTGCGAACAAAGGATTTTAAGAAAATGGAGTATGAAAAGAAGAAAAAAAATTAACGTAGGAAAATCAAAGACATAGATAGAAAAAGTTATACCTTTTAATTCATCATTTCTCTTGCGAAGATTCTCGCAATTCAGTGAAGAATTGTTAAGTTTATGATGAAGAGTATCACATTATAAATTCTTGGCTTGGAGAGCCCCCTTTAAAGCTTCAACTTCATTTTTTAGAGATGCTTGCGAAACCATTGGGTCAGAACCAAAATATTTATTTAAAATCTCGCAGACACTATGCCTAACAGGATCGATAGAAGACTTTCTAGCATCATATAAAATATCAGACAGAACATTAAAAGCAACATCTACTCCTATTGAAGTTTCTTTAGAAGAGGGGAGAGATGTAGATGGCGAAAAGGTGACAATATAAAGTTGGGGATTTGAATTATTCACAGCAAATGCATCATCCAAAGATGAAGTTTCTGGAAAAGTAATAATTGGAATTGAAGTAGAGTTAGCTTGAGAAGTAACTACAGTAGAAGGGGAAGAAACTTCATTCGTAGAAATTTCAGGAATTTCATTTATAAAAGGATCAGTTGAGGCAGGGATATTTATGGAGATGTTCTCGCAGACAGAAATTAGAGGTTCAGTTTGCGAAGGTGTAAGAATAGAACTTGCATAAATTAATTTGGGAATAGTAACGTCAAAATCAACAACTTTAACCTGCCGAGATTTCTTGCGAGGCACATTGGTGTTCTCATCACCCTGCGAATAAAAATCTAGATAAGAAATAGAGGCAACAATATTGTTATTAAGAAAATAAATGTTTCTTACTACCTTATGATTCGCAGGCTTCCTTTTCTTTTCAACGGATTTTTGCAGCGAATTTCTGGAAGAATTAGGGTTTTGGACTACAAATTTGGTGTTTGAAGTGATTCCGCTGAAACGAAAACATAGCATGGGAATTGCATAAAATCAAATAAAGACAGATCAGATAATTTTGATGAACATAATTTAGATAAGCAAGATTGAGTTTAGCAATGTTAGAAGAACATATACCTTGATGACTCCATGAAAGCAGTAGAAGATGAATCTTTGGAGGAAGAAAGTTGCAGACGGAAAAAAGTACAAACAAACGAAAAGACGAGGAAGACGGAGAAGCAGAAGATTATTTCTGTACCAGATTCTACCTTTTATAGACAAAGGGATGGTGACCGGATAATAATGAAAATACCGGTAAAAAAAGGAATATTCGACATGTGTAAACGGTTATACTTAATTTACGGGGCTTTGTCGTGAAGAGAATATGGAAATATAGGAAGCTGCGGCATTTTAAAGAGATGGAGATTCTCATAATCTTCTCCCCTTCGCAGAGAAGATATGAGAAGAGGCAAGATGTAGGATCAGAATATCACAGGAGCAATAATCTTGCGAAGCTAACAACAACTCTTGCGAGATTTTCAACAACTCATTACAAATGTCGCAGAATGATTAGAAAAATGACGTAATAGATGACGATAGCACAAACATGAAGAAAGTGTGATATTCTTGTGAATAAAAGAGGTTTGCGAAGGAAAGCCACTAATAAGCTTGCGAGATTATCGCAAGACATATCCGAAATTAAAGGATGCCTTAGCTGTCATCCACTATGTACTTACCCTATATAAAGAGAACTAACAGATTCAAGAGATGAGAGATCAATTTGAGAGTATTGAGAAAGTTTTGAGGAGAGAGAAAGTTTAAGAGAGCGGTTGTATTCTTGATTTCTTTCATTTCTTATAATATTTCTGAGAATTAATCAATAAAAGTGTTGTACTTAATCTTCAAATATGTGTTGATTACTATGAATTCTTGTGAGGGGTGTAGTGTAGGAATTCCTGCAACTACACAACGCTCCATCAAGAACGTGTCAGGAGGTATAGACGGTTAAGATGATGTGGGAAGTAGGCTAAAACGTGATCGTGCAATCACCTACATGAACCCACTACTCCATCACTCAACTTCCTCCACTTCCTACGAGATGAGGATTTGTGCTCAATGACTTGTATAAATAGGTCCTTTGCATGTTTCCAAACAACACAGACAAACACAGAAAAAACCAAGTGTTGTCATCAATATCCAGAAATTACCATTCTGATAAAAGTCATAACAGCCGACACCTTAACGATCTCAACAACTTCTTAGCTTCCCTCCCTAAGATCAACCCCATCTCCTTAACTTTGTGACCGAAGCAAGTCTGGAACGGCCATTTCTTGGTTTAGACCAGAATTGTACAGATTGATCTCTCGAATCAAAAGAACTTAGTGCAGTGCATTTGTTTAGGGTTTAGATTCATTTCTCATCCACACACCCAAAATTACCAAAACTAGCAGAAATAGTTTTTCTCCATAAACATGCGTCTAATTAGAACTGACAATCAGTAGTCTAATCCTACAATCCTAATGCAATATTTTTCTGTTGGGTCTCGCAAAATCCACAAAATCGCACTTTCTATATATCACCTTGAATTTCATTTGTTATATTCATGGTAAACATAACCCACCCACTATATTTAGATTTTCATACTAGATATGTATAAAAAAACAAAAAAAAACACAATATATATATATATATATATATATATATATCTAGATTTGGATCCTAGAAATAAGAAATTAGATACATCGTTCATAAGTAAAAGAAATAAGGAATTGAGAGGATGAGTTCTAATAAGAAATGTGTTGTTCTTGCCAATGGTCTTGTTAATAATGATCCTCCTCCTCCGAAGGGATTTGCTTCATGGGATGACTTTGTGGAAAGCATTGGTGATATACTAGAAGAGTATGATGATGAATAATGGGAATTAGTTCATAATAAGAAAATGATCCATGTTGAAAATGATCCTCCTCCTAAGGGTTTTGCTTCTTGGGATGCATTTGATAAAAGCTATCGTGAACATTTAGGTAATGATTACAATAAATAAGAACATGGGAAGCCACCAAGACAAGCAAATTTATGGATGAGCACTCGGCATTGACTAAATTCAAGTTTTTTACATTATTTTTAATATGCTAATTTTATTAATGTGTAAGAAAAATTATGTAGCAGTCAAAGGCCTACTTTTCAACTGTTCTCTCATGATTATTATTATTTTTTGGTTAAGTTAGTCAGATTTGGCATTGCAATTTATGAAAAATTTGGCTATATTTTTCAACTCTGATACAAGACTAATAAAAATTCCCTATCATATTCATGATCCTATCACTTTAACAGCAAAGCCACAACAAAATCATGGTTAACCCTAACTCTTCAGATCCAAATCTCTAAACCAAGCTCCCTTAAACACATTACTCGTTCATTCTATTTTGTCGAAAGATTGATACTCCAACAGATGAACAATGGACAGAAATTAAACAACACATGCACTTGGAATTTAAAAAAAATATTTCATCCGTAAATATTAAACATTCACAAAAACTATACTTCCAAGCAGCTTTACAAACAGACTAATTAAACATCCCAAAAAAAAATAAAATAAGATTGCACTAATAACACAAAAAAAGAGACATATATATATAACTAAACCAAAGATGATGGATCAAGATGTGATTGAATACGATTCTTGCATAGCAGAACCATGAAAACGGAGGATTAGATCAGTTAGAATCCCCTTCTTCTTCACTGCTGCTAAGATCGCGACATCGAAATAAAAATTTGTTTAGAAGCTCGTCCAAGAGCGACATCTGTAAAAATTGAAAATTACAATCAATCAATTTATCTCTGTGGAAATATACTCCCCGGAAACTTAGATTTGGACGAAAAATTCTTTCTAAGATCGTGACATCGAAATGAATAAAAATTGGTTTAGAAGCATATTCCCGACGAGTGACATCGGTAAAAATTGAAAATTACCATCAATCAATTTATCTTGGTGGAGATATTTCCCGTAAACTTAGATTTGGACGATAAATACTTGCTAAGATCGTGACATCGAAATACAAATTGGTTTACAAGCTCGTCCATGAGTGACATCGGTAAAAATAGAAAATTAAATCAATTTATCTCGGTGAAAATACTCCCCGGACACTAGATTTGGATGAAATATACTTGCTGAGATATAGTGACATCGAAATAAAAATGAGGGGTTTAGAAGCTCATCCAAGAGTGACATCGGTAAAAATGGAAAATTACCATTAATCAATTTATCTTGGTGGAGATATTCCCCAGAAACTTATATTTGGACGATAAATACTTCCTAAGATTGCGACATCGAAATAAAAATTGATTTATAAGCTCGTTCAAGAGTGACATCGGAAAAAATGGAAAACTACCATCAATCAATTTATCTTGGTGGAAATACTCTCGAAAACTTAGATTTGGATGAACTATACTCTCTAAGATTGTGACATCGAAATAAAAATTGGTTTATCTGAGTAAATCATGTCCAAGAGTGACATTGGTAAAAAACTTGGATATCGAGTCTTGTCGACGAAGCCAATCATAGTCGTTCATGAATTCATAATGCTGACCAATCAAATAAACTAGTTTTACCTGATAACCTAACATCCCCAAAGATCCTTGCCAATATTATCAGCAGATCGGTCCGATACGACTAATAATGCGAAATTATCGGATATTCATATATATGTATCGTTGATATTTCATGTTTCGTCCAGATTAAATGCAAAGACATGATAAAATCCTATATTACCGTCCAGTATTTTAAAAAATAAATACTGATCTCGGTTCTTTTAATACAAATTTAATTGTAAGAGCTAGCTAGAATTGCTTCTAAGAATATGAATTGGGATTTTAATCAAAAAAAGAATGCACCAAAAAGCATTTATGATCTTCCAAGGCACTAGCTAGTACTATATTAATAATTTATTATTTTGCTTCTAAGAATATGTGAATTAGGAATAAAATACTGCAATGCAGTTGACTCAATAGTAAATAAAAGATACCACTATATCCAAGGCACTAGTAATCAAGGAATTAGCTAATACAATAATATTCTAGTGGGACCCTTTCCTAAATACCAGCCCCATCACTAAATACTAGGAGTATATATATGGAACATTCCTATGATTGATTTTTGGATTTTAGGGGTACATTCCTATGGTAGTTGTACTTTGGGACTTCTTGTTATGTGTGATTGAAAGAGAAGTATTATAACAAGAGCCTGTATTGTATACCCCATAAGATCTGATAACTTTTGGTCTTATCAAAAACAATAAAAATTTGGTATAGCCTTCTCACACTTATTGTTTTTTTTTTTTTTTTTTTTTGGTGACAAGATTATAAAGCAGAGAAAGAAAACAACCTAACAATATGCTTCTTACACTTTTGACTGCCTAAACAAGTATTATTCTTAAATGTAGCAGTATCTTTGATCAGAACAATGAAGCCTTTTTTTTAATTTATTAATTGTTTAGTAAAACATTTTCCTTTTTTTTTTTTTTTTTTTTGAATTTATTAATATTTTATTTTTGGTAAAATTTGGGACCATATTATTTGGAAATATATATATTACCTTAGATAAAAGTGGTTGATTGTATGGAGTAATTGCTCTTAACAGGGTTCCTGATAGGGTTATGGGTGTTATCATACCTTCTGGAGTATATTCTCTCCTTCAAAAGTAGTATTCTGTCAATCACCACGCTACTGCTTTTGTCAATCATCAGGTAGCCATAATGAGTATCTTGTTGCTTTCTTGGGTACATGCAAAAGAAAAGATGGATCTCTTCATTACTCATCTTCTTCTGTTTTGCCAAATAATATAGAGAAGATTATTTTTTGTTTCTAAAATGTCTGTCATGTGTTGGCTTGACCCAAATTTGGAATTGGCGCCAAGATCCCTTGTGGTCCAGTCTTTCCATAAATTATTGCTATATTTCTTCCATTTTGGTTGTGTCTAAATTAAAATTAAAATATGATAACTATCATAAGGGCTTATGTTTATATAAGGTATATTATGGAAAACTGAATTGTGTTGACTCGACGAGTTAATTAAAATTGATTGATTAACAAAGAAATATCAAGTAAGGAATTTGAACACAATAAGCATATATTAAAGAACCAATATTTTAATATTATTCATTCTAAAACTAAACGAAGCAAAACAATACCAACATCCTCAATATTTTTTTTAAAAAAATTAATCAAAATAAATAATTTCTAAAAAAAAAAAAAAAAACCACATTATTCGAAAGTTTCTTTGATAATCTGCTCAACTTAAACCAACGCATCTGGTACTTGTGTTGCAGCGTTAGCAGGCTGTGCTGGAACTTCAAGTACCTTTTATTCTAGAGGTGTCTCCCTAGGTATTTCTGGTGTGCCAGACACAGTTTCACCAACAGTCTCATTCGAAGGAATGGGAGCATGGATATCATCCATTTCAACAGAAGCACAAGAAGGAAGAGTAAGATTGTCAACATGACTTGAACTTCAGCTAACAGGGGCATGTCAGGAACCTTACACACTCCATCAATAGTTATGGTGATCCTTAGCTTTCTCGGGACAGCCATTACTATCCTTGGAATTATTTTAATCCTCTCGGTATTGTTCTTATTGGAACTCATTTTCTTCGTCTAATATATCAATTTATCATTTATGCTGGTGTGGTTTTTATGACCTCTTTAATAATATATATATATATATATATATATATGTGTGTATTAGGAAAACCCTAATTATTTTTTTAGGTTAGGAGCATTATCTCCAATTACCTAATTTAGTTGTATTCCACATATCACTCTCAAATAAACAAAATATAACAGTTTCCATATAGATAAATATATGCTCATATACGCGTACAACACCGCTCATATACGCGTACAACACCACATTGATTTTAGTATATATATGATTTATCTAAATACGGAAAAATAACATGAAACAATTGTGTAAACACAACCATGTTGATTGAGTACATGGAGTATATGCTTTATCTTACAGTATATCATAGTCATGTACTCTTCGCTAATGTGCATGCCTTGGCTACACTCTTGCCAAATATGTAGGTATCTGAAGTATCTTTCTCCATGATTCGCCATGCCTAATATTCTCTGAACATATTTCTATTTTTGGTGTAATTCCCTCGGTAATTCAAACCTACTCAAAGCCATGCGCAACAATTCCGTCTAGCCAAGCTCTATAACCATGCCCAAATTCTCTTTTGGCTTTCGTATATTGGTCAACACCATAAATTACAGCTATGACTGGCAATAGAAATATATATGGGGATCATTTTTTTTCTTTTAAAATATTAATATACTATGGTCATAACCCTAATTTCTTGTCTTCAAAAGATTAATATACTACGGTCATAACACTAATTTTTAAATTTGCAATGGACACATAAATATAATGTTGATAAACTGGAATAAATCTCAAACAAACACATGAAAATATTCGTTTCTTGTTTGGATCATGATTTTTTTTAAAATGCATGCTGGTTAAGGATGCAACCATTTTCCAAACAGTGTAATGGCTCGCACCACTTCGTATTACAGGGCACATTAACCGAATATATTTTGAAACACCAAAAGACGTGCAAATGCCATCAGGTGTGTTGTGTGGGGACACATATTGCATCCATTGGATGTCTATATAATCTTTACTCGTGTCTGCTAGTAGCATTCAACAAAAACGAAATCCTAAATACTTCTACACTAAATAAAAAATTCATCAGTAATAGTAATGGAAATGTTGCCGGATTTAACTACCGAGATACTACACCTCCTCCAAAGTACAGAAAGTATTTTGGCAAGCAAATGTGTATGCAAAGAGTGAAATTCTATCCTTGCAGACAAAAGAATTGGACTCCTTTTCGGTTTCACTCAAAAAGTGAGAGAAGAAAAAGTTGCGCAACTCTTATACAAAGAACAAATGGAGGAGGAAGATTACTATATGATGATGGGAGATTTCTATCAGATGTTATTTGTAAACAATGGTACCTGGAATATTATCCGATCCTATGATGAAAACATGTCACACCCAATCATTAGATCTTATAATGGTCTGGTATGTTTTTATGTTTTACACCAAGGTATACAAGATCCTATTTATATTATGAATCCAACAACGGGTGAGCACCTCCATCTGCCATAAATATGCGATCCAACAGTAACGCCACAAATTAGTTGGGATCGACGATTCATCGTAGGGGGTTTCGACTATTGTGAACATATCAGTGAATACAAAGTAGTTCGAATTCAAGTGGACGGTAAAGTGGACGTACACACTCTAGGCGAAAACAGGGGATGGAGGAACATCATAGATTTTCCTTTTACTTTTTGTGATTCAGGTGTGTACGCACATGGTTGTATGTTTTGGATAAATCATTATTTTTATGACAATATTCATATAGTATCTTTCAATTTGGAAAATGATACATTCCAGACACATTCGCCACCCCCGCATCATATTTATGAGAAAGGTGGTTTCAGTACTCCAAAACTTGGAATGGTCTTGTCTGAAGTTCGCCTTTTATTTTACAACATTCACGATATTTATGATCTCCGGATTGATTTTTTGGCACCCGTTTCTGATAATGATATTCATGCATGGGCAACCGGTGTATAATGGACTTGGGAACTTAATAGGATCATTGTCTTAGAAGGGCCTTTGAATTTATGTTGGCCTCCTTATAAGCTGATAGCCTTGGGAAAGAACAACGACATCCTATTGCAAAACAACCGCTGTTTAGAGCGTTATAATGAACTCACCAGAACTTTGACAGAAATGCGGAGATAAGGTGGCTGATAAAGGTTAGAGTTATTCCTCACATGAGGAGCACCGTCTCGTTGAGGAATTTTGGAGGACAATCTAAAATATGTACTGACGATGTCCATGCCACAAACACATTCCGTGTGTAGTGTTTTTGTTTTTGTTTTGATCATAGTAATGTAGTTTGGTGTTCAATATATATATACTTTTTAATAGTACTATTTCTCATCTTTGATTTTTCTTTTCGTATCTTGTCTGGACTAGAAGTTGTTTTTGAAATTTGAAGAATCGAACTTGGTCTTATTTTGGGTAATAATGGTTGGTATTTTATTTAATGGAGTTAATGCTTTTAAATATATTCCCGACGAATTTAGAGGGGGACTTTCTTTTATGGTGGTCAATTTGGTATATAGGGAGACATTTCTGTATTCCAGTTGTATTTATGGTTATAAATTTTACGAATATATAGGGATACTTTTATGTGTTCATAAAAGTAAATTCGAGAGAGAAAAAGAAAAATGTAAAAAGAAGTGATAATTTGAGATGCAGAAGGTATAAGTGATTGATAGACAAATTAATGATAATATTCTTTAAAATGCACACGAATGAAAAAGATTTTTGAGAAGTCAAAAAAATAAATGTTGATTACGTGACTAATCGGGATTCTCTGCCATATTTATAGTGATACAGAAACTGAAATATTTGATGTACTTGTAAGGAGGTAAGGAATACCAAACACCTAATTCGCTTAACCTAAAAATATAGGGGCTAAAAGAGATATACATATGGATAGTTCATGTTTTCTATTATCAACCAATGCCCCTTGTAAATATTAAGATGTTGTTGTGATGGGTATTTTAATTCCAGGAGGTAAGCATTACTGAATTGGTGCATAAGTAGCTGTAATGAGAATCACATCTAGTTTATGTAATTCAAATGAAAGCCAGGAAGACCCCTTCCCCTTGATGGAATATAGTCTTATAGAGTCCATGTAATTTCAACAATCCTTTGTGATTTAGATACAATGTCAAATTTGTGTAATAAAATTAGGTGTGTATATGTAATGTATTATCTATTCAGTAATGATATGCTATTATGCGTGATTTTTCAAAGTAGCCATTTGTTTTCAACACAATACTTGTGCTTTCTATATATCCAATTCTTTAATCATAGACTGAGTTTGACAATGCAACCAACAACTCCAACACTATTCAATCATACACAAGAAAACGATCATTAAATAAGAAAATTAATCCATTCGACAGTGTCATTAAGAAAGTCCACCACCATTTAGTCATTAACATTTGAAAAAACATGAAAATTAATCCTAAATCCGAAACATAGATTCCAAAAAACAAAAAAAAAATTCAGTCGTCCACAATTTCCTGTTAGACCCCTCTTAATTTCAAATTTTCTTTGTAATTTGACGATACCTATTTCTTCAAAATAGTAACTTGTGTAACCATTTACAAACTTTGTATCAT
The DNA here is from genome assembly GCA_023529315.1 of Papaver bracteatum. Lineage (NCBI taxonomy): Eukaryota > Viridiplantae > Streptophyta > Magnoliopsida > Ranunculales > Papaveraceae > Papaver > Papaver bracteatum. The sequence goes on from JAJJWX010005019.1 coordinate 17,141, forward strand.
CATTTCCATTAAAGCAACTTAACCCAAAAAATCCACCAGCTATAAGAAAATTGGAATTGGTCGAGTCTTACCTGTTGCCTGCTTCTCTCCTTTCCCTTGTCTCCAACAATAACAAAAACTCTTTTGGGTATTCTTCATCTTTTACTTTCTCTATGTTTCTCTTCTTTGTCTCTTCATTTTCTTCCTCATTTACTGAATTTGCATGACTAACCTCATTCCACAACAGATCTGTATCATCATCTTGGTACCACTTCTTTTTTCTGGGTTATTTGGAGCCATCGTTATCTCTAAAACTTTTTTTCTTCTTCTCTTCTCTTGGATTAATTTTCTCCCTGGAAAATGAATATAATTCCTTATTCCTCTTTCACATTTATTATCTTTTTTTTTCTTCTGAGACCTATTCCCAAGAGACGCATGCAGCGGTTGAATTCAAAAAAATAATAACACCCTACTAAAATGTCATGTCCTTTCAGACCTACTTCACGACGTAATGGTTATACTTTAGATTTTGTTTTATTTTAAATAAAAATCCAGTTATAGGTTTAAGCTATAACCGCTTATAAGATAAAACGTGCAAATATGCTCATTAAGGTCGCGACCATTCAAATAATGCATTCTCATCAAGGACACAACCATTCGCTAACATGTGTATTGGATGTCTATATAAGCTTTACTCGTATCTGCTTGTAGCATTCTATAATAAGAAAATCCTAAATGCTTGTAATTTTATTTTATTTTTGATAATCTTTCATAAGTATAATATTGATGTATATGTTGTCGGAATTAACTACAGAAATACAACAACACCTCCATACTGCATAAAGCGTTTTAGAAAGCTAATGCGTTTGCAAAGAGTGGAATAATGTCCTTGAGGGTAAAATAATTGGACTCCTTTTTGGTGTGGGGAAAGGTGAAGTTTCTCAACTCTTTTATAGAGAGGAAGATTTCATCATGATCGCAACATCCAACAATCATGATGCCCCCAATGATGGAACTTATGATGATTGGACTAAGTTGCTCCCAATATTTAGATCGTGCAATGGTCTGGTATGTTTTTATGTTTCACACCACGGCATACAAGATCATGTATGTACTATGAATCCAAAAACTGGTGAGCACCTCCATCTGCCACAAATATGCATCACAATCGCACCAGATCAAGTACTTTCGTGTTATCCACGATACAATATAATTGGGGGTTTCAGATACTGTCAATGTACCAATAAGTACAAGGTAATTCGAATTCACCAGGATGGTAAAGTTCAAATACACACTCTAGGAGGCAAGAGGGGATGGATGAACATGGGAGAGTTTCTTTATAATTTTTGGAGTTCAGGTGTGTACGAACATGGTTGTATTTTTTGGAAGGATTGTTATCAGCGTGATATTGGCATAGTATCTTTCAATTTGGACAATGAGACGTTTCATCTACATTCACCACCCCCGCATTATATTCCTGGGAGTGAATTTCTATCACTTGGGATGGTCATGTTCGGAGTTCTCCTTTTATTTTATTACATCCATGAGGGGGTTGGTCAGCCCCGGATAGATTTATGGGCTCCCATTTCCGAAGAAAATATTAATACATGGGCACCTGGTGGGGAATGGAATTAGAATCATGAGAGGAGCATTTTCTCGGAAGAGGATGGATGGCCGACTTATAACCCGATAGCCTTTGTAAATAACAAGGACCTCTTATTTTGGCAGAATAGGCGTTTATTGCGTTACAATACACTCACCAGAACTCGGACAGAAATTTGGGGACACTATTGTGGGAAACAAGGGTTGCAATTATTCCTCACATGAGGAGCGTTGTCTCGTTGAAAATTTTTGGTGGACAATCGGAAATGTGTACTCATGATGTCCATGCCACAAACACATTCCTTGGCTTATCTATGTAGATTTTTTTCTTGTAGTTGTGTTTTTTTGTTTTTTAGGTATTTGGATTTTTTTCTATGCTGAAATGTACAATTTATTCCTTGGATTATCTATGTTGCTTTTTTTTCCTTGTAGTTGTGTTGTTGTTGTTTTTTTTTTTTTTTTTTTTTGGTGTTTGGATTTTTTTCTATGTTGAAATGTTCAATTTCGTGTATCAACGTGATAGTGTTGCTGCTAAATGTTGGGTCATTGTTTAACTAGCCAACCTTTGATTTTTTTTTTCCTTTTTTTGTGTTACACCTATGGTCCAGACTGCCGGGGCACCCTAACCGACCTAGGTAATTAGTTGAAAAGTAGAAAAATTATTTGGGTATTTCCTAAGAGATCGTATATTAAATTAAAAATGAAATTAGATAAATATGAAAATATTCATTCCATATATCATTATATTGCTACAATATTCGGTGTAAATACCAAAAAATAGGTGATTTAAGATAATGATGGAAAACCTAAAAAATTAGGGTTTTTCTTAGAAATATATATAAATTACACCAAGCATAGAAAAAAATTAACATAGAGTATTAAGAAGAAAATGAGTTCTGCTAAGAGGGACTATAGCGATGAAACTGACGAGAGGATCCAAAAATGTCCTCGATTGATAGATGGTCCTCATAAATTGAGGATTATCATTAGTGTGGACGGAGTAACTACTGTTCCTGGTGTTCCTCTCGACGCTGTAATTAGTTATGTTATCAGTAGTGTTGAGAATGATGATGTTCCTATTTATGCTGATGTTATTCCTGGTGTTCCTCTGGACGATGTAATCAGTATTTTTGAGAATGTTGATGTTCCTGCTTATGCTAATGTTCCTACCGTGAATGCTGATGTTCCTGCTTCTTATTGAAATTATTGATGAAGATCCCGATATTTTAGATATTCTATAGGATCCAAAAGTTAAAAATCATGATCTTAACAAGCATGTGGAGCCTGATGAAGCAGAAAATGGAAAATATGAGGATGACAAGGCACCCAAGCATGTTGGTTGGAGTGATCACGTTCACCTCAGCATTGCGAGAAGAATTATTTGAAGATGGGGGGTGGTTCATTTGATTTTTTTTTTTTTTGTTGATGATAGGGTTTGGTTTATCGATTTATTTTTGTGGACGCTTTGGAAGTTATTTTCATTTCTTGTTTCGTTTTCCAATTTTGTCATTTAGAAGAAGGTGATGTTTGGAATCATGAAAAAAATCAGATAATTATTTACAAGTTCACAGACTTTACAGAATGCAATATACTCTTGCAAATTTATTTGTTTATTTATGAGGTGTGGATTCTTTTGGAAAAATAAATATAATTAGCTGAAAGAACAGAGGAAATGTAGAAAAATACAGTTGTTCCCCCTGTAAACAATAAAAATCAATATATCACTTTAGATCTGATCTTATTATCTCCTTGACAATACTTTTAACAAAAATACGAGTTTGAACAAGTAAAGTGCTATTGAAAGTAAAGTACTGCTATACGACGATGTTAATGACAATGATCTCTGCGTCAATTTGGATGAGAATGAGGAACCAGACTAATCTGACAAAGAACCAGACTCATCTAACAAGTTCTTTGCTTTTTAAACATGGTTTTTGATGTGTGAACTTTTAGTTTACATATTTTTAAATATAAAGAATTTCGTCTGACCATTTTGTTTTCAGTGGTGGTTGTATTTATTTTTGTAAGTACTACACTAGATGCAGGCTTTTTACACTTATAAATAGGTTGAGATTTATGTGATGAATGATTCACGTTGAACTTTTATGTTTTCTTGAAATGATGAACATGAAAATGGATGGGTTTAGTTTCTTTATCTTTAGTAGCTTACTGTATGATTAGAATAATACATTTCATACATAGGTGCCACTAATAATTCAAAATCATACGTTTCCTCCATAAACCAAGAATAATGCAGGAGACAACCCAACTTAAAATTATTAAGGGAAATATTATTCGAAATAGGGAAGTAATTTTTATCTATAGCCTCTTCTCGAGTTGGTTAGAGATAGGAAACTAAATTTTGAAAATTTTGGGAAACAATTTTATCATAACTGTCTACGACATATTCTCTCATAAAATAAGGAAACTAACCATATTGGTTACACATCAAAATTTTGGAAATAAAAAAAAGAAAAACACCAAAAATCTTTTGTTTGGCGGGTGATGAAAATGAATTTTACTGGGCGGGATGATTTCAAAAGGAAAATCAATTCATGCATGATGGTTTGGTTAAATTCCAAAAAGAAAAAGAAAGATGAGTTTGATCTACTTTTTCATTTTTTATTACTCAATTCATTTTCTCTATGAAATAATAATTGTATTACTATCTCTAATCTTTACAAGGAACCTACCTCTTCAGACTTGATCGTTGATGTTGGTATTATTTCTACAACCCATTATCGAATGAATATTAAATTGATGTTAGATTTTTTGTTTGATCTCATGGAATCAGATGTTAGATCTTATAGGTTTACTAGTTAAAGCATGATTAGGGTTTTTATTCTATTACTATCTCTAATCTTTACAAGGAATCTACCTCTTTAAACTCGATCTTTGTTGCTGGTAATATTCTTACAACCCATTGTCGAATGAATATTAAATTTATATATGCTATATTTTTGGTTTGATCTCATGGAATCATATGTTAGATCTTATAGGTTTACTAGTTAAAGCATGATTAGGGTTTTTATTCTGCTGTATAAAAGAATAAGTTAATGACAATCACGGGTTGTACGATGAGATGTGATTTCATTTTGTTACAACAATAATGTTTTAGGCTTAAGTTACATGCATCAACTATTTTAAGATTTAGGTAAGGATATTTATTTCGTGTTACTTAGTTATGGTTTTACAAAATAAAATAAAAAACTTACCGATGCCAATTGTTTTCTAGGGTTTTTGTTATTGTTTGGGTTGGATTTTGATTGAGAGTTAATAACTCTACTTTGATCGATGATGTTGTGTCAACAATATATATAAAAATCTTCTCAAGATTTAATCATTTGAGTCTTTGTTACTTGGCAAGCCTGTAACGTCTGCATTTTAAGTTGCCACTTTACATAATACCATGTTGCTGGTTGGCCAATTTGACTATCATCTTCAAGCTAAAAATGGATAATCATTATGTGGGGCTTTAGTTCTCTTGGATTTTGTAACAAAAAGTTATATAAGATCGTTTAACCAGCACTTTCGCTTTGTGGATAACACAATAATCATGAGGAGATTTTGTGTGTTGCAATGATGTTTTAGCCTCAAGTTACATGCGTCAATGAGTTCATGTTTGTTTTATTTTCATATAATATAAAATAGGTGTAACAAATGTTGCCTATCCTGTTAGGTTTAGCTAATATTTTCCAAAATAAGCTCAAATTCCTAACTGAGATGCACGTACCTACACATATTTTGTCATGGGATAAGATGATAATTACAACTTGCCCCTAGAGGATGACCAATAGATAGAACCAGATGATGAAGTGGATTCTGATGAAGAATCAATAGAGTTAGATGAGATTCATAATAACTTTGTACAATCAGATGACGATGATGGTGAAAATTTTATAACCACTGATAGATTTGAAGAATTAACAGGTAATGTTCGAAATCTTGTACTTACTTGTTTTTACTTAAACATCACATGGTTTCATATGTTTCCTCCGTTATTTTCATTGTCATACGATTCTGAAAATGATGACGAACCGGTAGAAGAAATAGAATTGGGAAAACCTCTAGAAGTAGAAAAGCATCCACCAGAAGAAGACTCTACAGCAGAGATCAAAAAAGAGAGGGGAATGACAAGAATGTTGAAGCTTCATAAACACTTCCCGGCATCTAATGCCGAAAAAACGGGATATGAAGTTTGACACAATGTTCCGACCTATTGGTGACCATAAATTGAATTCAATAGTTACCTAGGCTATTTGGACAGTGATATGGTTGGATTAAAACATTTATGTTGGAAGGATGTCCCTTCAACAACAAAAGAGATACGTGGGAGTCAATTCTGGTATGCATATGCGGTTATCAATTCGTCGTTTTTGTTGTCTATCTGTGAGTCTATGACTTACATATATTAGATGTTATTGCATCTTCGTTTTGAGGTGTCCCATCATATGAAGAGAGTGGTCATGAAGTGTCTACATGTTCCACTGTGGGACTTCAGAAGAAAATTGTACAAGAAAAATGTAAAACCCTTTGAGAAAAGACCGGACAAACTAAGAATTGTTCCCAAAAAGTACAGAAGGATAGTGGACCAAGAAAGCTGGGACAAGTTCCTTGATCATGTAATGAATTCGGCCAAATTTAAGGTATGGAATACACTTTGATTTTTCTAATTTGTGTTTCGTTCTTATTGTCTATCCTAGCATATTAATGAAATTATTTTTATTTCCTCTGCAAGGAAAATTCGGTGAAGGGAAAATAGGCAATATCACAATCCAAGTTCCCACATCGGACGGGACGAGGAGAATACACAGGATTAAAATAAAAATCAGTAAGTCTGTTGTCTTATTTATTATACACTGCACCGTAAAACCAGCCATATCAGATGCCTCTTTTTTGTATGTCGTGTTGCGTATCTCATATACACAGAAACTTATAACGGTATAAGGATGTGTCCTCTTACACCAATCTGTAATTTTGTTACATTAGATGCTTTGGAATTGGTTTTCTGTTTTACACAGTTAAATATCTGTGCGGATATAAATTCATACTTGTTTATGGTAACTACTAGATCCAAAGGGGAGATGTTGCCGAAGAAGATCTTGAAGACTGGTGCTTCATGTGGGAAAAAGCATGTGAAGACAAACACGGAACTATACCAAACAATTATTTCAGGGAGAAGACATTTGAAATTGTGAGAAAACAGAAACTTTACAGTCCTCATGTTTTTAACCAAAGTAAGTGCAAAGTAAGTGTTCAAGGTTTAAATCCGAATTTAACACATTATTTGAACAGGAAGAGACGCAGAAGATGATTCGAGAGGGAACTCGAACTGTTGGTCATAACCAGGATGCCCTAACAATTTCGATCGACCCGGATAAGGGTGGACGTGTCAAGGGGGAAGGCTTCGGAGTGACGGAAACCCTTTACTTTCGAAATGAAAGAAAACCAATAAAAGCCTCGAAAGAGAATGATGAACTGCGTGAAGAGCTGAAAGCTAAGGAGAAAGAATTAGAGTATACTAAAATTGCGTATCAGAGATTAATAGATAACTTGATATCTCGAGGAATCGACATTGCGAACATTTTGTGCAACAATATCAGCAAGTCTGGAGGAGAAGTAAGTGAACTGAGTTTTGATTAGATTGTGTAAATTTTTAAAAAAAATGGCAGACAGTATCTGATTTTTTCAAACAATATGTTCAACTACAGTCACAGGATGCAGGACCTAGCAATGCCTCTAATCGATCTGTAGTTGCAAAATAACCTACAACTACACCCTCAATAGAATTAGTAAAAACTCAAGAAGTTCTTGATGATGAATAACAATTTTCTTATTAATGTTCTCAATTGATTACAAAGAAGTATCTAAATGGAATTAGAATAGTTACAACTTTCTCTATTCTCTTTCCTAAAATATTTTCTAACACTCACTAAAAGAACCTCTCGAATTTTACATTTGAACTCCTATTTATAGTAAAATTTATACAGCTGTTCGTGAGTTACAAAGTATCGCAACTTATACTCGCAAAATTATTTCATCCTCGCAAAACTTCATATTTCTCCGCGCTTATTCTATCATCGTATCATTTTATAAATCTTTTCTCCTGATACTCGTGAACTATTATCTTGCGATATTCAGTACCTACATCTTGCCTCTTCTCATGTCAATTCTACGAAGAAGAAATGATCGTGAGAACATAACCGTTACTTAGTCTTTTGAAATTTTGACACGTCTTTTGTAACCGTTCTTTTTTAGTTATTCCCTTATATAACTCCTTTATATTCTCTTCCTTTTCTTTTTATTATTTCCGCAATTCTATCTTCTACTCATACTCTCTATCACTATTTTCTCTGCAATTTTTTCTTCTACTGTATCTTCATGAGTTCTCCAAGGTAATTTCCTTCTATCTCTACGTATTTCATTTGTTCTCCTCTTTAATTTCTATATAATTTGTTATCTGATTTTGTTTTATTTCAGCAAAATAACTTCTCAGATGAAATCTCAACTAAATAATCCAAGCCTTAATCCACGAAGAAGAAAATCTGAGAATCAAAAGGTAGTTAAAATACTCTGCCTTCTTTCCTGAACAATATATTGTTGCCTCAATTTTTAATCTACATTTTGATTCGCAGGTTGACGAAAAACCAAATCCAAGTAAGAGATCTCGAATAACTAAACCCACACCATTAATCCTGATTGATGATTTCCTTCCTGAAGTTGATAAGGAATTTTCCTCTCCTCCTCGTGAAAATGCTTCTTCACATACTCCTGCCTCTACTCCATTACCTGCTTTTGAATCTCCTATCAATGTCAATTTATCAACACTTCTTCAAGACCAACCCTCTCAAAATATTTCTTCAACTTCTTCTTTTGAAAAACAACCCTCGCAAAATATTTCTTCAACTTCTTCTTTAGAAAAACCTGTCTTGTCCCCAAATCCTTTGAGTGCTATTTCTCCAGATAATTTGCAGCTTTCTATTATTCCTTCAAATTCTTCTCATCTTCCTCAAGAAATTCGAGATGGAATTTATTCAACTTTCCGAATGTTATCTGAGGTTTTGACCAATACTGCGAAATCTACTAATGTTCGTTCGCAATATGTAGGTACTGAATATCGCAAGATAATAGTTCACGAGTATCAGGAGAAAAGAGTTATAAAATGATACGATGATAGAAGAAGCGCGGAGAAATATGAAGTTTTGCGAGGGTGAAATAATTTTGTGAGTATAAGTTGCGATACTTCGTAACTCATGAACAGCTGTATAAATTTTACTATAAATAGGAGTTTAAATGTAAAATTCGGGAGGTTCTTTTAGTGAGTGTTAGAAAATATTTGAGGAAAGAGAATAGAGAAAGTTGTAACTATTCTAATTCCATTTAGATACTTCTTTGTGATCAATTGAGAACATTAATAAGAAAATTGTTATTCATCATCAAGAACTTCTTGAGTTTTTACTAATTCTATTGAGGGTGTAGTTGTAGGTTATTCTGCAACTACATAATTGGCGCTAGAAACAGGGACTTGAGAATTGTGGTAGCCTAAATTTGAGGGAATTGTGGAAAATTTGAAGATCAAATGAAGTCAGTAGATGGAGATGGCAAAAAAGAAGAATGTAATATGATCACAGAGACAATGATTGATGAATTTCATAGTAATATGAAGGGAAAAATATACAAGCGAGATTGTAGAGGAAGAAAGATCATGGAGGAAGAAAATATGAAAACTTTAGAAGAATAGGAAAAGCAGAAAATCACATTTTCAGTAGCAGAAATTCCAAATGAAGACTTGAACCACACTTCACCATTGGTGATCACATTGCCAATCATGCTAGAAGATAAGAAAGCTGAAGAAAATGGAAATTAAACCGAATTTTGGTTGATACAGGGAGTTCTGTTAATATTATATTATATCATGCACTTAAGGGGATGGGAATTAAAGATGAAGAAATCATAAATTCAAAGTGTCTTATTCATGGATTAGGGAAATCTACAACAAAATCTAAAGGAGAAATCGTGCTGCGAATATTACTAGGAGAAATTAAAACATATGTAATCTTGTGTGTGATAGCTATGGAATCTCCATATAACATGATGATAGGAAGGCCGTGGATTCATGAGATCAAAGCTGTTGCTTCAACATTACATCAAAAAATCAAATTTCCTACACCAAATGGAATTCAAGAAATAAAAGGAGATCTTGATAGTGCAAAATTTTGTTATCAAATTGAAGTAACACAATGCGGAGGAAGAGCAAGAAAGAAACAACTTCTTAGGAAACTTGTGAAGGAAACAAGAAAAGAAGAAGAATTCCGAGTGTATACAATAAGAGCAAAGGAAGGGAGAGGTATACCAAATGAAATTCCAGAAAAAGAAGGGGAGCTAGCAAAAATAATTAAAGAGCCAACACCTATGGGGGAGCAAAGTCCAAGCTATGTTGCAGCTGAACCAACTAAAGAAATAAATATTGGAAGTAAAGAGGAGCCTTTATTCTTATGAATTGGAACTAAGATGGATGAAGAAGAAGAAAAAAGGACTACTGATCTTTTGCGAGAATATAAAGATATCTTCGCAAGAAGTGTAGATGAGATACCAAGAATTGATCCATCAGTGGCATGTCATAGATTGAATATAGATAAAAATATAAGACCATTCAAACAAAGAATAAGGAAGATATCACAAAATTATCATGTACAGATAGAAGAAGAATTACAAAAGATGTTGGATGCAAGGATCATAAGGGAAGCAAAATATCCAGAATGGATTGCGAATATGGTCATTGTTTCGAAAAAGAATAAAGGAATAAGAATTTGCATAGATTTCACTGATATAAACAAGGCATGTCCCAAAGACAGTTTTCCATTACCAGATATACCACAAATGGTGGAATCAGCTGCAGGTCATGATAGAGTCACTTCACTTGATGGATATAAAGGGTATAATCAAATATCACTCGCAGAAGAAGATCAAGAACATACTGCCTTTTTTGCTCCAAGGGGTTTGTATTGTTATGTGAAGATGCCATTTGGCTTGCGGAATGCGGGTGCTACATATCAACGTATGGTTGAAAAAGTGTTCGCGAAGTGGATACATAAAACTTTGGAGGTATATGTAGATGATATGTTGATAAAAAGCAAGGAAGCTAAAGACCATGTGCAAGATTTGAAGGAAATATTTGAGCAAATGAGAAAGTTCAACATCAAATTAAATCCTGAGAAATGTATAATTGGGGTTTCATCTGGAAAGTTCTTGGGATATATAGTATCGAAGGAGGGAATACAAGTTGATCCAGAAAAGGTCCAAGCAGTTCGTGACATGCCAACACCTGCAACGGTAAAAGAAGTACAAAAACTAAATGGACTCTTGGCTTCACTTGGGAGATTTATTTCGCGAATGTCAGATAAGTGCAAGCATTTTTTCAACATACTTAAGAAGGGAGCAAAATTCAAATGGGTGATGAATGTGAAAAAGCTTTTCAAGGAATCAAAGAATACCTCGCAAATACATCTATACTACGAAACCAGAGAAAAACGAAGAATTATTGGTATACCTCGCAACAACTCCATATGCTCTAAGTGCGGTTCATATTACGAGCAGACGAGGAGTAGAAAGGCCCATTTACTACATTAGTAAAACCTTTAATGCAGCAGAAAAGAATTATTCTAAAATGGAGAAGTTAATCTTAGCCCTGGTTTATGCATCATTCAAGTTACGAATATACTTTCAAGCACATGTAATAAAAGTGGTAACCAAAGTCCCAATTGAATCAGTCATGAAGAACACAAAAAGGTCAGGAAGAATAGAAAGGTGGAATGCACAAGTAAACCATTACAAGATAAAATATGAAGTATTGTCATCGCAAAAATCACAAGTTGTCGCAGATTTTTTGGCAGAATTTCCTTTGGAAGAAGATGAAGCAAGAGAGGAAATGATGGATGTTGAAGAAGAATTTGGAAATCCAAAAGACTTGTTAACAGAGCCGATAGATGGGAAATTGGTGGATGGATCATCCAATAGTGAGGGAAATGGAATTGGAGTCGTGTTGATTTCACGGAGAAGGAGAAAGAACAAAGATTCTCATTCAGACTAGAATTTGCATCCACGAACAATGAAACAGAGTACGAAGCTGTAGTGCATGCATTAAATATCGCAATAGAAAAGAAGCTTGAAAGTATAAGGATAACAAGTGATTCGCAATTAGTGATTTGTCAAATTAAAGGGGAATATACCACAAATGAATCTTCTTTGAAGAAATACAAGAAACTCGTTGAGGAATTATCTGCGAAGATACCAAAATTAAAATGGAGACATATATCAAGAAAATATAACCGTCTCGCAGATGCTTTTGCATTTATTCCAAGCATGATGAAAAATCCAAATACAAGAAATATCCAAATACAAACAATTCAACACCCATCAGTGGACAAAGAGAAAGAAATTGAAGAAGCTGTTGCGATGGAAGTAGAAATAGAGTTATCAAACAACATCGTAGATTGGAGAAAAGAAATTCATGAATACCTCGCAACAGGAGAAATATCCAGGAACAGACTAGTAGCACATAAATTAAAGAGTCGTGCAACAAACTATGAGTTGCGAGAAGGAATTTTATACAGAAAATCTTTCAACGGACCACCTCTCAGGTGCTTAACTCGGGAAGAAGGAGAAAAGATATTGAAGATGTTACATGGAGGAGAAGCTGGCAATCATAGTGGGGGAAGATCTCTAGCATATAGAGCAAAGATACAAGGATATTACTGGCCTTATAAGCATACAGACGCAAAATTGTTCGTACGAAGATGCAAGGAATGCCAACGACATGGTAAAAGAATTCATGCACCAGGGGATACATTAACTTCTTCAACAAGCTGCTGGACTTTTGGTAAATGGGGGTTGGATATTGTTGGACCATTTATACCTGGATCTGGACAAAGGAGATACTTGATAGTTGCAACAGATTATTTCACGAAGCTCGCAGAAGTAAAAGCAGTACAGCATATTCGTGATAAAGATGTTTTTACGTTTATATTTGAGAACCTCATTTGCAGGTACGGGGTTCCAGCACAACTAGTATCTGATAATGGAAAACAATTTGAGGGGCAGAATATAGAGATGTTACTCAATGCTTTTAGAATAAAATGTGGGAAGTCAACCCCGTTATATCCACAAGCTAATGGACAAGCTGAAGCAACAAATAAAAAAATCCCTGATACAATCAAAAAGAAATTAGAAGGACATCTCAAAGGGTGGTGCGAGCAAGTACCTAGCGCAGTTTGGGCATACAATACAACTAGAAGAGAAGCAACTGGAATGTCTCCTTATTGTCTAACATATGGAGTAGAAGCAGTATTACCCACAGAGGTTGTAATTCCGACAACAAAGAAAGAAGCTTGGGAAAGAAATTTAAGTGCGGGAGTAATATTAAGAGAATTGGATGATTTGGAAGAAAAAAGAGAAAAGGTGTTGCACCATATGAGGATTTATCAGGAACGATTAGCTCGAGAATACAACAAGAGAGTCATTGAACGTGAATATAAACCAGGTGATTTGGTCATGCGAGAAACACCTCGATATCAAAAATAAAATTGAGGGAAATTAGCACCAAAATGGGATGGACCATATGTTATTAAAGAAGTTGTAGGAAGCGGAGCTTATCGGCTGATAGATCCAGAAGGGAGATACATGGGTTTGAGGCTTGGTAGACCTTGGAACAGACTATATTTGAAAAGGTATTATCCATAAAACTCATGAAAGTTTTTACGAATATTGTTTGCTCGCAGGAAATTGGGAAAAGTTACGAATTTTCAGAAATTATATTCCGATTAAAATTTCATTAATTTGCGAATAAAAGATCGCAATCTGTGATCAGCCTCCAAAAAAGAAAGAGAGCCGCAGAAAATTTTATACAGGCAAACCTTTGTGGCGTACACCCTAGTTCGCGAAGCTATAATTCGTAAGAGGCAAAGTCCTAAAGTACGTCATTTAAGGGGGTACCTATAACGTGGATAAGGGTAACTGGAACACCACCAAGGGCCCTTAGTACATGGTAAAATTTTGGGGTACAACCCAATAATGGGGTACCTATCCGGGTTAGACACCTTGGATTCTCACCTAATCTAACGACATTGCGCAATATAAAATGCGGTCTAAGAGGATTTAGGCTGGGCGACTAAGGCATACTGTCTTTCCCAAGAAGTGCAGAAAACGATCAAGGCACCGAGGTACATGGTTGAGTCAAGAGTGCCGGGTGAGGTTGAACCACATCTGCCATTTTTGACAAGTCTTGGCAAATGATGAACTTGGCCCAAAGATACCCCATAGGGTGCAACCTCGTAACTATAAGCCCTATAGGCAAAATGGATAAGAGGTTGCGATCAAAAGCTGGTTGTTGGCAGAACCGGATGGGAAAAGCTAACCTTGTATGGTCGATGTACGCTTCCTTGAAGGGGAAATCAGGGGGAAGATAAAGGGAAGCACCCTCCATTAGGGAGCTGATACGTGCTATAATACGCAAATGTCACGAGGCTTCTTGTTTGCGAAAACATAAAGGCTTGTCATATTTGTGCAACAAATGAAGTTCTGCGAGCCTTCTAAAAAAAAAAAAAAAAAAAGAGGGGAGAAAGAAAGAAAGAAAAGAATAAAGAACTCGCAGAACATAATAAATCTAAGATGAGATCAATGGGTCGCTACATGAAAGTGTAGAGACGTCCTGCGATTTCATCCCAAGACGGCAATGTCATGGGGCTTTATGTTCGCAAGAATATTTAGGCCTGTCATATTGTCGCAACAATTCCTGAAGATGCTAAAATACTATACAAAGAAGTTAAGATGAGATCAATGGGTTTTTGCATGAAAGTGTAAGAACGTCCTGCGATTTCATCGCAAGACGATAATGTCACGAGGTTGTATGTTCGCAAGAATGTTCAGACTTGTCATATTATCGCAAATAATTAATACAAAAGAGGTGGCAAAATAAGACCTTTACTTAGGAAGGCATGATAAGACCACAGAAATTAATGAAATTTATTGCATCAATATCACTGAAGAAATTATACAAGAATATACATTATGAAGATCTGAAAAGAAGACAACTTCGTAAATATCATTGAAGAAATTTTACAAGAATATACATCAAGAAATTTTGAAGAGAAGACAGCTCTGTCAATATCATTGAAGAATTTTTACAAGAATTCCTATAAAAAAAGACAACATCATTGAAGAATTTTAATGAAGACTTAACAAAAGATGCGATTTTGATAACAATCAAATACATATAAGTTCATATTCGTAAAAATTTACGAGAATTACATACTTCTTATACTTCTCCATATATTAAATATTTCACAAAAAGATTGAATACTTCTTATAATTCTTCAAGAATATCTCATATTTATTATACTTCTTTAATGGATATTTCATTTGGTGAAAGTTAAAAATCATTATACTTCGTCATATGTTACATAATTATTCAAAGATCGAATACTTCTTATATTTCTTCATTTGATGAATTGAATCCTTCTAATACTCTTTATATCTCTTTATTTGGTGGATCGAGTACTTCTAATACGTAAAAGGGAATTGAGTATTTCTAATAATTCATTTGGTAAATTGAATACTTCTAATACTTCTTATATCTCTTCATTTGATGGATTTGGTACTTCTAATACTTCTACAAAGGTTGAAACTTCGTAAGATAAACTGAGGCAGATATTTTAATACTTCAAACAATGTTTAATCATTTAAAGAGAAATAATAGGGGGAAAAGGATATACTAAGCTTTATCTGTGAGTTATATATTATTTCTCTTCATATGATCAAATGGGGCAAATTTATTCAAAGAAAGGTTAAATTATCTTCGCAAAATATCAAAAAGAAAGGATAAATCATCTTCGTAAAATATCAGATGTACTTCTCAAAAAATAGAATTGTTCGCAAAAAGGAAACCAACAGTAACTAAGGGAAGGAATTCAGAAGAAAGAGAGACAGGAGAAGTCAATGATAAATTGAACAAGGAATATTATCATGCTTCATCAACACTCTGTGCTGGATCTTTAAGATCAGAAGGGTCATTAGCAGCCTTCGACTTTTGCGAGATATCATCCTTGGAAGAATACGCAGCAGGAACATCTCCTTGAGGAATGGATTCTTTCTCATCATCAAGATCTTCATCATCACTCTCATAATCGAAATCACTATCAGGCTCGCGAGCAAATTCATCGTCAGATATCTTCAGAGGAGTAATCTTTACAGAAGGCAAGCCTCTTGATAAGAGAATGTTATTCGCAAAGACTTGAGCTTTCAGATGACTTTCACGAAGTATATCTTTTTGATGATTGGTATCTTCGATATCTTTGGAATAAGAAAGATAGTTGAATCTCCGAGTAGCACGGTCACGAGAGTTGATTAAGCGAGTAGAAAGCAAAGCATTCTTCTTACGAAGCTCAGAACATGAGGCTTCTAACCCATCTTTTGCGTTACGAAGGTGGTTCTCAGATTCTGCAAATAAAACAAAGTTCAAAGAATAAAATTTGCGAGTATAACGAAATTTAAAGATATACTAGAGGCAGTCAAATTTTAATGACTACCTTCTCTTTGCGAAGTAAGAGATTGAGTTAAAGATAGACAACAGTTCTTCATTTGATTCATCGCATTATCAAAACCATCACCAACTAATCCTTTAAGTCGAGATTGAAGCTTTTGATCTTTAGAAAGGAGAAAATTTTTATCCTTCGCAAGTTTGGTATTAAGACTTTTTAATGACGAGTAATCTTCTTCAAGTTGATTATTCTTAGCACACAAGACTATATTCTTATTAATAAGGGAATTCTTCTCAAAAACAAAAGCATTTCTTTCAGCATCTGAAGACTTCTTTAATTCCTCAAGTTCACCTTTCAACAAAGAAAGAAGATTTTCTTGATCGCAACATTTATTCTGAAGAGTCTTTAATTCTTGCGAAGAAACAATCATTGTATTCAAAAACGAACATTTCTCTTCTGATAAGGTTTTGTTCTCTTCTAATAAGATTTCTATTCTCAAATTAGCTTTGGTTAAGGAAGAAAAAAGTTGAGATATGTCATCATTCAAAAAATTTCGATCATATATTAATTGAGTATTCTCTTGAAAAAGAGCATCAGAGTTGTCAAGAGCTCACGAGTAAAGATTAGATAAATGGGAGAATTGGTTTGAGAGGCTTTCATGCTTGGTTCGATATTCTGTTGCATCTGATTCATGGTGAAGTACCAATCTTCTACATTTCTGGATGGATTCCATAAAGGGGAATGGGTTTTAATGGATGTTTCAAGCATATGAAGAATATAAATAAATAAAAGATAAAATATGAAGATAGTAATCATACCTTTCAATTCATCATTTCTTTTGCGAAGAATCGCACAATCCAGAGAATTATTCTGAATATGATGATTTTCTTTACGAAGATCCTCGCATTCTGCTTGAGAAGCTTTCAAAGATTGGCGAAGCAATTCAATTTCTTTTTCCAAGGATTGACGTGAAGAAGAAATGTCTGGATTGACGAAATTATTCAGAACTTCGCAAAATTCATATTGCGAACGAACATTAGTAGATTTCGCAGTATTGGTCAAAACCTCAGATAACATTCGGAAAGTTGAATAAATTCCATCTCGAATTTCTTGAGGAAGAGGAGAAGAATTTGAAGGAATAAGAGCAAGCTGCAAATTTTCTGGAGAAATAGCACTCAAAGGATTTGGGGGAAAGACAGGTTTTTCTAAAGAAGAAGTTGAAGAAATATTTTGCGAGGGTTGTTTTTCAAAAGAAGAAGTTGAAGAAATATTTTGAGAGGGTTGGTCTTGAAGAAGTGTTGATAAATTGACATTGATAGGAGATTGAAAAGCAGGTAATGGAGTAGAGGCAGGAGTATGTGAAGAAGAATTTTCACGAGGAGGAGAGGAACATTCCTTATCAACTTTAGGAAGGAAATCATCAATCGGAATTAATGGTGTGGGTTTAGTTATTCGAGATCTCTTACTTGGATTTGGTTTTTCGTCAACCTGCGAATCAAAATGTAGATTAAAAACTGAGGCAACAATATATTGTTCAGGAAAGAAGGCAGAGTATTTTAACTACCTTTTGATTCTCAAATTTTCTTCTTCGTGGATTAAGGCTTGGATTCTTTAGTTGAGATTTCATCTGAGAAGTTATTTTGCTGAAATAAACCAAAATCAGATAGCAAATTGTACAGAAATAAAAGAGGAGAACAAATGAAATACGCAGAGATAGAAGGAAATTACCTTGGAGAACTCATGAAGATACAGTAGAAGAAAAAATTGCAGGGAAAATAGTGATAAAGAGTATGAGTAGAAGATAGAATTGCGGAAATAAGAAAAAGAAAAGGAAGAGAATATAAAGGAGTTATATAAGGGAATAACTAAAAAATAACGGTTACAAAAGACGTGTCAAAATTTTAAAAGACTAAGTAACGGTTATGTTCTCACGATCATTTCTTCTTCGTAGAATTGACATGAGAAGAGGAAAGATGTAGGTACTGAATATCGCAAGATAATAGTTCACGAGTATCAGGAGAAAAGAGTTATAAAATGATACGATGATAGAAGAAGCGCGGAGAAATATGAAGTTTTGCGAGGGTGAAATAATTTTGCGAGTATAAGTTGCGATACTTCGTAACTCATGAACAGCTGTATAAATTTTACTATAAATAGGAGTTTAAATGTAAAATTCGGGAGGTTCTTTTAGTGAGTGTTAGAAAATATTTGAGGAAAGAGAATAGAGAAAGTTGTAACTATTCTAATTCCATTTAGATACTTCTTTGTGATCAATTGAGAACATTAATAAGAAAATTGTTATTCATCATCAAGAACTTCTGAGTTTTTACTAATTCTATTGAGGGTGTAGTTGTAGGTTATTCTGCAACTACACAATATGAATTTTGCGAAGTTCTGAATAATTTCGTCAATCCAGACATTTCTTCTTCACGTCAATCCTTGGAAAAATAAATTGAATTGCTTCGCCAATCTTTGAAAGCTTCTCAAGCAGAATGTGAGGATCTTCGTAAAGAAAATCATCATCTTCAGAATAATTCTCTGGACTGTGCGATTCTTCGCAAAAGAAATGATGAATTGAAAGGTATGATTACTATCTTCATATTTTCTCTTTTATTTATTTATATTCTTCATATGCTTGAAACATCCATTAAAACCCATTCCCCTTTATAGAATCCATCCAGAAATGTAGAAGATTGGTACTTCACCATGAATCAGATGCAACAGAATATCGAACCAAGCATGAAAGCCTCTCAAACCAATTCTCCCATTTATCTAATATTTACTCGTGTGCTCTTGACAACTCTGATGCTCTTTTTCAAGAGAATACTCAATTAATATATGATCGAAATTTTTTGAATGATGACATATCTCAACTTTTTTCTTCCTTAACCAAAGCTAATTTGAGAATAGAAACCTTATTAGAAGAGAACAAAACCTTATCAGAAGAGAAATGTTCGTTTTTGAATACAATGATTGTTTCTTCGCAAGAATTAAAGACTCTTCAGAATAAATGTTGCGATCAAGAAAATCTTCTTTCTTTGTTGAAAGGTGAACTTGAGGAATTAAAGAAGTCTTCAGATCTTTGAAAGAAATTCTTTTGTTATTGAGAAGAATTCCCTTATTAATAAGAATATAGTCTTGTGTGCTAAGAAGAATCAACTTGAAGAAGATTACTCGTCATTAAAAAGTCTTAATGCCAAACTTGCGAAGGATAAAAATTTTCTCCTTTATAAAGATCAAAAGCTTCAATCTCGACTTAAAGGATTAGTTGGTGATGGTTTTGATAATGCGATGAATCAGATGAAGAACTGTTGTCTATATTTAACTCAATCTCTTGCTTCGCAAAGAGAAGGTAGTCATTGAAATTTGACTGCCTCTGGTATATCTTTAAATTTCGTTATACTCGCAAATTTTATTCTTTGAACTTTGTTTTATTTGCAAAATCTGAGAACCACCTTCGTAACGCAAAAGCTGGATTAGAAGCCTCATGTTCTAAGCTTCGTAAGAAGAATGCTTTGCTTTCTACTCGCTTAATCAACTCTCGTGACCGTGCTACTCGGAGATTCAATTATCTTGCTTATTCCAAAGATATCGAAGATACCAATCATCAAAAAGCTATACTTCGTGAAAGTCATCTGAAAGCTCAAGTCTTTGCGAATAACATTCTCTTATCAAGAGGCTTGCCTCCTGTAAAGATTACTCCTCTGAAGATATCTGACGATGAAGTTGCTCGTGAGCCTGATAGTGATTTCGATTATGAGAGTGATGATGAAGATCTTGATGATGAGAAAGAATCTATTCCTCAAGGAGATGTTCTTGCTGCGTATTCTTCCAAGGATGATATCTCGCAAAAGTCGAAGGCTGCTAATGACCCTTCTGATCTTAAATATCCAGCACAGAGTGTTGATGAAGCATGCTAATATTCCTTGTTCAATTTATCATTGACTATCCTGTCTTTCTTTCTTCTGAATCCCTTCCCTTAATTACTGTTGGTTTCCTTTTTGCGAACAATTCTATTTTTTGAGAAGTACATCTGATATTTTACGAAGATGATTTATCTTTTCTTTTTGATATTTTGCGAAGATAATTTAACCTTTCTTTGACTAAATTTGCCCCATTTGATCATATGAAGAGAAATAATATATAACTCACAGATAAAGCTTAGTATATCCTTTTCCCCCTATTATTTCTCTTTAAATGATTAAACATTGTTTGAAGTATTAAAATATCTGCCTCAGTTTATCTTACGAAGTTTCAACCTTTGTAGAAGTATTAGAAGTACCAAATCCATCAAATGAAGAGATATAAGAAGTATTAGAAGTATTCAATTTACCAAATGAATTATTAGAAATACTCAATTCCCTTTTACGTATTAGAAGTACTCGATCCACCAAATGAAGAGATATAAAGAATATTAGAAGTATTCAATTCATCAAATGAAGAAATATAAGAAGTATTCGATCTTTGAATAATTATGTAACATATGACGAAGTATAATGATTATTTAACTTTCACCAAATGAAATATCCATTAAAGAAGTATAATAAATATGAGATATTCTTGAAGAATTATAAGAAGTATTCAATCTTTTTGTAAAATATTCAATATATGGAGAAGTATAAGAAGTATGTAATTCTCGTAAATTTTTACGAATATGAACTTATCTGTATTTGATTGCTATCAAAATCGCATCTTTTGTTAAGTCTTCATTAAAATTCTTCAATGATGTTGTCTTTTTTGATAGGACTTCTTGTAAAAATTATTCAATGATATTGACAGAGCTGTCTTCTCTTCAAAATTTCTTCATGTATATTCTTGTAAAATTTCTTCAATGATATTGACAAAGTTGTCTTATTTTCATATCTTCATAATGTATATTCTTGTATAATTTCTTCAGTGATATTGATGCAATAAATTTCATTAATTTCTGTGGTCTTATCATGCCTTCCTAAGTAAAGGTCTTATTTTGCCACCTCTTTTGTATTAATTATTTGCGATAATATGACAAGTCTGAACATTCTTGCGAACATACAACCTCGTGACATTATCGTCTTGCGATGAAATCGCAGGACGTTCTTACACTTTCATGCAAAAACCCATTGATATCATCTTAACTTCTTTGTATAGTATTTTAGCCTCTTCAGGAATTATTGCGACAATATGACAGGCCTAAATATTCTTGCGAACATAAAGCCCCATGACATTTCCATCTTGCGATGAAATCGCAGGACGTCTCTACACTTTCATGTAGCGACCCATTGATCTCATCTTAACTTTATTATGTTCTGCGAGTTCTTTATTCTTTTCTTTCTTTATTTCTCCCTTTTTTTTTTTTTTTTAGAAGGCTCGCAGAACTTCATTTGTTGCACAAATATGACAAGCCTTTATGTTTTCGCAAACAAGAAGCCTCGTGACATTTGCGTCTTATAGCACGTATCAGCTCCCTAATGGAGGGTGCTGCCCTTTATCTTCCCCCTGATTGCCCCTTTAAGGAAGCGTACATCGACCATACAAGGTTAGCACTTCCCATCCGGTTCTGCCAACAACCAGCTTTTGATCGCAACCTCTTAACCTTTTTGCCTATAGGGCTTATAGTTACGAGGTTGCACCCTATGGGGTATCTTTGGGCCAAGTGCATCATTTGCCAAGACTTGTCAAAAATGGCAGATGTGGTTCAACCTCACCCGGCACTCTTGACTCAACCGTGTACCTCGGCGCCTATATTGTTTTCTGCACTTCTTGGGAAAGACAGTATGCCTTAGTCGCCCAGCCTAAATCCTCTTACACCGCATTTTATATTGCGTAATGTCGTTAGATTAGGTGAGAATCCAAGGTGTCTAACCCGGATAGGTACCCCATTATTGGGTTGTACCCCAAAATTTTTACCATGTACTAAGGGCCCTTGGTGGTGTTCCGGTTACCCTTAGCCACGTTATAGGCACCCCCTTAAATGACGTACTTTAGGACTTTGCCTCTTACGAATTATAGCTTCGCGAACTAGGGTGTACGCCACAAAGGTTTGCCTGTATAAAATTTTCTGCGGCTCTCTTTCTTTTTTGGAGGCTGATCACAGATTGCGGTCTTTTATTCGCAAATTAATGAAATTTTAATCGGAATATAAATTTTGAAAATTCGTAACTTTTCCCAATTTCCTGCGAGCAAACAATATTCGTAAAATATTTCATGAGTTTTATGGATTATACCTTTTCAAATATAGTCTGTTCCAAGGTCTACCAAGCCTCAAACCCATGTCTCTCCCTTCTGGATCCATCAGCCGATAAGCTCCGCTTCCTACAACTTCTTTAATAACATATGGTCCATCCCATTTTGGTGCTAATTCCCTCCATTTTCTTTTTGATATCGAGGTGTTTCTCGCATGACCAAATCACCTGGTTTATATTCACGTTCAATGACTCTCTTGTTGTATTCTCGAGCTAATCGTTCCTGATAAATCCTCATATGGTGCAACACCTTTTCTATTTTTTCTTCCAAATCATCCAATTCTCTTAATATTACTCCCGCACTTAAATTTCTTTCCCAAGCTTCTTTCTTTGTTGTCGGAATTACAACCTCTGTGGGTAATAATGCTTCTACTCCATATGTTAGACACTAAGGAGACATTCCAGTTGCTTCTCTTCTAGTTGTATTGTATGCCCAAACTGCGCTAGGTACTTGCTCGCACCACCCTTTGAGATGTCCTTCTAATTTCTTTTTGATTGTATCTGCGATTGTTTTATTTGTTGCTTCAGCTTGTCCATTAGCTTGTGGATATAACGGGGTTGACTTCCCACATTTTATTCTAAAAGCACTGAGTAACATCTCTATATTATGCCCCTCAAATTGTTTTCCATTATCAGATACTAGTTGTGCTGGAACCCCGTACCTGCAAATGAGGTTCTCAAATATAAACGTAAAAACATCTTTATCACGAATATGTTGTACTGCTTTTACTTCTGCGAGCTTCGTGAAATAATCTGTTGCAACTATCAAGTATCGCCTTTGTCCAGATCCAGGTATAAATGGTCCAAAATATCCAACCCCCATTTACCAAAAGGCCAGCAGCTTGTTGAAGAAGTTAATGTAGCCCCTGGTGCATGAATTATTTTACCATGTCGTTGGCATTCCTTGCATCTTCGTACGAACTATTTTGCGTCTGTATGCATATAAGTCCAGTAATATCCTTGTATCTTTGCTCTATATGCTAGAGATCTTCCCCCACTATGATTTCCAGCTTCTCCTCCATGTAACATCTTCAATATCTTTTCTCCTTCTTCGCGAGTTAAGCACCTGAGAGGTGGTCCATTGAAAGATTTTCTGTATAAAATCCCTTCTCGCAACTCATAGTTTGTTGCACGACTCTTTAATTTATGTGCTTCTAGTCTGTTCCTGGATATTTCTCCTGTTGCGAGGTATTCATGAATTTCTTTTCTCCAATCTGCGATGTTGTTTGATAATTCTCTTTCTACTTCCATCGCAACAGCTTCTTCAATTTCTTTCTCTTTGTCCACTGATGGGTGTTGAGTTGTTTGTATTTGGATATTTCTTGTATTTGGATTTGTCATCATGCTTGGAATAAATGCAAAAGCATCTGCGAGACGGTTATATGTTCTTGATATATGTCTCCATTTTAATTTTGGTATCTTCACAGATAATTCCTCAACGAGTTTCTGGTATTTCTTCAAAGAAGATTCATTTGTGGTATATTCCCCTTTAATTTGACAAATCACTAATTGCGAATCACTTGTTATCCTTATACTTTCAAGCTTCTTTTCTATTGCGATCTTTAATGCATGCACTACAGCTTCGTACTCTGTTTCATTGTTCGTGGATGCAAATTCTAGTCTGAACGAGAATGCTGTTCTTTCTCCTTCTGGTGAAATCAACACGACTCCAATTCCATTTCCCTCACTATTGGATGATCCATCCACCAGAATTTCCCATCTATCAGGCTCTGTTAACAAGTCTTTTGGATTTCCAAATTCTTCTTCAACATCCATCATTTCCTCTACTGCTTCATCTTCTTCTAAAGGAAATTCTGCCAAAAAATCTGCGACAACTTGTGATTTTTGCGATGACAACACTTCGTATTTTATCTTGTAATGGTTTACTTGTGCATTCCACCTTTCTATTCTTCCTGACCTTTTTGTGTTCTTCATGACTGATTCAATTGGGACTTTGGTTACCACTTTTATTACATGTGCTTGAAAGTATATTCGTAACTTAAATGATGCATAAACCAGGGCTAAGATTAACTTCTCCATTTTAGAATAATTCTTTTCTGCTGCATTAAAGGTTTTACTAATGTAGTAAATGGGCCTTTCTACTCCTGCGTCTGCTCGTAACAGAACTGCACTTAGAGCATATGGAGTTGTTGCGAGGTATACCAATAATTCTTCGTTTTTCTCTGGTTTCTGTAGTATAGATGTATTTGCGAGGTATTCTTTGATTCCATGAAAAGCTTTTTCACATTCATCAGTCCATTTGAATTTTGCTCCCTTCTTAAGTATGTTGAAAAAATGCTTGCACTTATCTGACATTCGCGAAATAAATCTCCCAAGTGAAGCCAAGAGTCCATTTAGTTTTTGTACTTCTTTTACCGTTGCAGGTGTTGGCATGTCACGAACTGCTTGGACCTTTTCTGGATCAACTTGTATTCCCTCCTTCGATACTATGTACCCCAAGAAATTTCCAGATGAAACCCCAATTATACATTTCTCAGGATTTAATTTGATGTTGAACTTTCTCATTTGCTCAAATATTTCCTTCAAATCTTGCACATGGTCTTTAGCTTCCTTGCTTTTTATCAACATATCATCTACATATACCTCCAAAGTTTTATGTATCCACTTCGCGAACACTTTTTCAACCATACGTTGATATGTAGCACCCGCATTCCGCAAGCCAAATGGCATCTTCACATAACAATACAAACCCCTTGGAGCAAAAAAGGCAGTATGTTCTTGATCTTCTTCTCATGAGTGATATTTGATTATACCCTTTATATCCATCAAGTGAAGTGACTCTATCATGACCTGCAGCTGATTCCACCATTTGTGGTATATCTGGTAATGGAAAACTGTCTTTGGGACATGCCTTGTTTAGATCAGTGAAATCTATGCAAATTATTATTCCTTTATTCTTTTTCGGAACAATGACCATATTCGCAATCCATTCTGGATATTTTGCTTCCCTTATGATCCCTGCATCCAACATCTTTTGTAATTCTTCTTCTATCTGTACATGATAATTTTGTGATATCTTCCTTATTCTTTGTTTGAATGGTCTTATATTTTTATCTATATTCAATCTATGACATGCCACTGATGGATCAATTCCTGGTATCTCATCTACACTTCCTGCGAAGATATCTTTATATTCTCGCAAAAGATCAGTAGTCCTTTTTTCTTCTTCTTCATCCATCTTAGTTCCAATTCGTAAGAATAAAGGCTCCTCTTTACTTCCAATATTTATTTCTTTAGTTGGTTCAGCTGCAACATAGCTTGGACTTTGCTCCCCCATAGGTGTTGGCTCTTTAATTATTTTTGTTGGTTCCCTTTTTTTTTCTGGAATTTCATTTGGTATACCTCTCCCTTCCTTTGCTCTTATTGTATACACTCGGAATTCTTCTTCATTTCTTGTTTCCCTCGCAAGTTTCCTACGAAGTTGTTTCTTTCTTGATCTTCCTCTGCATTGTGTTACTTCAATTTGATAACAAAATTTTGCACTATCAAGATCTCCTTTTATTTCTTGAATTCCATTTGGTGTAGGAAATTTGATTTTTTGATGTAATGTTGAAGCAACAGCTTTGATCGCATGAATCCACGGCCTTCCTATCAGCATGTTATATGGAGATTCCATATCTATCACACACAAGATTACATGTGTTTCGATTTCTCCTAGTAATATTCGCAGCACGATTTCTCCTTTAGATTTTGTTGTAGATTTCCCTAATCCATGAATAAGACACTTTGAATTTATGATTTCTTCATCTTTAATTCCCATCCCCTTAAGTGAATGATAGAATATAATATTAACAGAACTCCCTGTATCAACCAAAATTCGGTTTAATTTCCATTTTTATTCAGCTTTCTTATCTTCTATCATGATTGGCAATGTGATCACCAATGGTGAAGTGTGGTTCAAGTCTTCATTTGGAATTTCTGCTACTGAAAATGTGATTTTCTGCTTTTCCCATTCTTCTAAAGTTGTTATCTTTTCTTCCTCCATGATCTTTCTTCCTCTACAATCTCGCTTGTATATTTTTCCCTTCATATTACTATGAAATTCATCAATCATTGTCTCTGTGATCATATTACATTCTTCTTTTTTTCCATCTCCATCTACTGACTTCATTTGATCGTCAAATTTTCCAAAATTCCCTCAAATTTAGGCTACCACAATTCTCAAGTCCCTGTTTCTAGCGCCAATTATGTAGTTGCAGAATAACCTACAACTACACCCTCAATAGAATTAGTAAAAACTCAAGAAGTTCTTGATGATGAATAACAGTTTTCTTATTAATGTTCTCAATTGATTACAAAGAAGTATCTAAATGGAATTAGAATAGTTACAACTTTCTCTATTCTCTTTCCTAAAATATTTTCTAACACTCACTAAAAGAACCTCTCGAATTTTACATTTGAACTCCTATTTATAGTAAAATTTATACAGTTGTTAAATGTAAGATTACTGAAGTATCGCAACTTATACTCGCAAAATTATTTCATCCTCGCAAAACTTCATATTTCTCCGCGCTTCTTCTATCATCGTATCATTTTATAACTCTTTTCTCCTGATACTCGTGAACTATTATCTTGCGATATTCAGTACCTACACGATCTAAGAATAAGAAATGTCCAGAATCAGTTAAGAAACTTCCAAAAAAACATGGGAAATCCGGTCCGCAAAAGACATCTGAAAGCATGAAAGGGTCCGAGAAGCGGGACTATCCTTGTACTAAAACTCCGACCTTTTCTACTGAATCCCCGGCGTCTTTATTATCAAAAAAAAAGTCGTCGTATCCTCCATTCATGGGGGAATCTCATAATGTGCCATCTGAAAAGGAAACGATTGATGTATGGTTTTCCAACGCATTTAATTTTTTAATCTTCCATTTATTATCTCTCATGCGACATGTGTTTCTGCAGGTCATAGGATGCAAACTTTGGATCGGAGAAAAGGATAACATTGTTTCCATTGGTAGAGCTTACTCTACAAAGACGGAATTATTTAAATTGAACTCAGGAATGGTTGGTTCAGTTACATGCTACATCATTCGGGTTAGTGAAGTACTAAATAAAACCATCACATTACCCTTTGGCAAATCTGGGATAAAAACTTTAAAAGATATTGGTGATGCTGAAATTTGTTGGCCATTAAATCAAACCATCTTGGATCAAAAGGTTGGTTTCCTGTATTGTTTGCTTTATTAACTCATTGGATATGTTTTTACATAAATGATTATATATATATATATATATATATATCTTGTTTGATATTAGAGACGAATATGCTATCAGATATATGACTCACAGACGTTAGTGTATATTTTAGAGAACCTTATAGACCGATATATATATAGTTATCTATTTGATTATGAGTTAGTTGTGCATTGTGCTTAAATGGTTTCACTGCAAAAAGAAGTTACAACTTTCATTTCAATTTTCTGATGTAGGTAAGTCAACCAAAACATTCCGAGGCTGTGAAATCACCGGCTCTACTCAACAGAAGCCAATATCATATTGCAATATCTAAAAGTGTTCCGAAGGTATGTGTTTTAAACCAGTTACATGATCTTAAGACCGTATGAGTCTCGAATATTATATCAACTACTATATGAATCACGGATGCTAGGGTGTATTTTGGAGAACCTTGTGTATTTGTTACCTATTCAATTCATCTGTGTCTTCGCATTCACGGTGGAATTTGGCATATTTGTTTCCCGAATATGGAATATTACTCTACTACTGCAGGTAAGTCAACAAAATTCGGGGAAACATACTCTGGATGTGACATCAAAAGCTCCACCTAGTCGGAGCCAATATGAGATCACGACAACTAAAACGGTTTCTCCGGTATCTGTTTTATTTTTACATGTATTTTAAATCTCAATTTGTTTTGAAGTTTTCGCTTGAAGATGTTCATATGCCATATATTTCCGCAGGGTAGAAGTTGCTACCTTTTTGACGAGCTATCTAAGGAAAATGTCCTTGCTAGAGGTAGAGCTTTTCTGTTAACAGGATAACAACAATTACATGGAAAGGATGGGGTGGAGGTTGATTGCCACAAAATCCTGATTGAGGAAGTAATAAAACCGAATTTCTATCTACCCGTACGATTTGCTGGTATGGAAACATTAGGAAAAACTCTTGGAAAAGAGATTCCTTGGACAAAGTATGGTGTTCAGTTTAATGAGCCTTCTAAGAAGGTTAGTTACTTGGCTTGTTTGATTTGTAAGTCAAATATACATAAACCAGTCTATCTAGTTCGTATTAATTACGAAGGATATATGAGACACAAAGATGATATCAATTATATGAATTACCGATCCATGTGTAAATTAGAGAACCTAGAAAAATAGAAATATGTGTAACTTTAAAAAGTAACCAACTCTTTTAATCTTATGCAGAACCCTACCAGTAATTCCCAACCAACTACTTCTCTACAGAAGTCTCCTGCACGTAGCAACCCTTCTGATGGATCTAAGAATCAGTCTCCTAATCTTATGCAGAACTCTACCAGTAATTCCCAACCAAATCCTTCAATATCTCTAGAGAAGTCGTGCACATCTACGACAGAACCTCTGGCTAAGACATCTAATGGAGTATGTTTTTTTTTTTTGATTTTTTTTTCTTCGTAAATCTATATTGCTAATTCTAGCATCTTCGTTTTATATGATGTTCATATGCCGTATATTTCTGCAGAAAGCAAAATACGACTTTTGGAATGGATCTAGGGGAAAAGTCGTTTCTAGAGGCAGTATTTTACCTATGGTGCCTAACCAGAAAATACATGGAGAAGATCTTCCTAAACACTGTTATGTATGGAGGAGGTTATAGTTCCATCGTTGGTGTTAACCGAACCAAGTGGTGACTTTAAGTTATTAGGGGAAGATAAAGATAGTTTTGTGGCATGGCCGAAAGATAATTGTACCATATCTGATAACAGGGTTAGTTTCTTAGCTCTTTTGCTTTGTTAATCAAGTATATATATTGTTTTACATAAATCGTGTATTCAGTTTAATGAAAAAATAAGTACGAGACAAAAATATATTAACACCTAAATGGAACAAGAATGCCATTATAAATTAGAAAATTGATCTAGTAAATAAAGATATTTGGTTACGGATTTTATTATGGGCGTCAGTTGCGGCCTTCAGTGAAGTTGGATTTATTACATTGTTGGAAAAATGACTTTTGTCTGTCTCTTGTTGAGAATTCACATGACAGACGAATTTGCCTTGGATTTAGAATATATATATATATATATTACATTTAATCTCTTACTGCAGGAAACTCCACAGCATGGGAAACCTCATAAGCAACAAGAATCAATTTTAGATTCCGAGAAGAAATTGGACAGTGATCTAACAACACCTAGCAGCCTAGCAGAGGATAAATGTAATGAGGAGCACCTAGCAGTCAATATTGATTCCGGGAGTCATGCAGCCTATGAAAAGCTTACTAAGAAGATTAAAAGGGTGCAGAGAAGGATATATATACAAAGTGTAGATCAGGCATACCAACAAAGGAAAACAAGGTTTGGCGCGTCGAAAATGTCACAACCTGATCCATTGGATGCAGAGACACCACCATCAAAAAAGTTGAATAAATATGATGATTTTTGGATAAATGCTCTTTAATATTTTCTTTTGCAAACTGTTAGACCAAAGCTCAATATTTTTTACTGTGTGATTAATAATAATATGAATCTTTGGCATATATGAATTTCATATTTAACCACAAATTCTAAAATATAAGATGCGTCATATATGAACGGCTTAGAGGCATCACACGCTTTAGAAACACGATTCGAGATTAATTGGCGTGGCTAAACATAACATATAGCCAAGTTAAAAAAATATAAATTTGCGTGGCTAAACATTACATATAGCCACGCTATATGGCGTGTCTATAGGATATCCAATGAACGGCTCACAACATTACATGTGGACGGTAAAATATGCATCTAATTTGACGGTCAATATTGCATCATCTTAAAAGAGATTCAACGGTTCCTAATACAACCACGTGGATGAAGGTGATTGTAAATTTGCGTGGCTAAACATCACATATAGCCACTCTATATGGTGTGTCTATAGGATCTCCAATGAACGGCTCGCAACGTTACATGTGGATGGTGTAGGATACATCTAATTTGACGGTCAATATTGTATCATCTTAAAATAGATTCAATGGTTCCTAATACAACCACGTGGATAAAGGTAATTGTAAATTGGCGTGGCTAAACATCACATATAGCCACACTATGTGGCGTGTTTATAGGATATCCAATGAAAGGCTCACAACGTTACATGTTGATGGTATTCAACGGTTCCTAATACAGCCACGTGGTTGATGGAAATTAAAATTGGTGTGGCTAAAACATAACATATAGCCATGTTAAACCTATATGGCGTGTCTATCGGATAACCAACGAACGGCTCACAACGTTACATGTGGATGGTATTCAACGGTTCTTAATATGCGTGGCTAAAATATATGGCCGGTCATGGTCGGAATTTTAGCTTGCAGAAGTCTGTCTCACCTCTCTCGATGATTTTGACCTAATTAATCATCCAGAGTCCATATTTGGTTTAAACTCCTTCCTGCAACTGGGAATGGTCATCCACATGCCATCAAATGATCCCTAGACCACCAAGGGCCAGTTATATACCTCTTGGTATGTCCTTCCTCTCTCCATGATTAGATTCTACCACCTATTGCTCAGTCAAGCACAATTTCAACAATGATTAAACAGTAATTAATCATCCTTTCACCAATTGCTCTGCAAAGGAGTCTGGTAAATGCCCAATCTAGAATCCAGATACTACATGGTCAGTCCATCACTCACAGAGGCGGACCCTCTCTCATCCATTGGTTGATTCTCAGTCGATTATCTATTGATCATAATTAGGGTTTTGAACTGAATGCTCTGTCAAGCATAATTATGAACAGGTTCAAACACCAATATTTAATATTGATCCAGCAATTAATATTCTATTTAATTAATTAAATAATATTTGGTCCAGCTACCAGTATTTTTAATTAATATTTTATTTGGTCTTGCTGCCAATTATTCACGATCTAGAAGTATTTTCCCTGACTAGCAATACTTGCTCCGATCATAAATTCTTCATATGTAAATACCATAATTCCTCCAGTTAGCACTATGTGTCACGTCCAATAAGGTTCAGAACCGCCAATATTGATTCAATTATCAATATTTAATTGCTCAGAGCAATATTCCTCATATTGATTCGGCTATCAATATTTGAGTTGCAATATTTCTTATGCTGATTCATCTATCAATATTTAAGAATTTCATACTGATCCAGCTATCAGTATTTTATTGGTTCATTAACCAACATTTGGTTCGTCAGTCAACCATTATTTTAATGTTATAATCTTTCCTCGTATTTCGACTGACTCATGACACATGGATTGAGAAAGGCCTTCTATGATCATTCATTAATGATTATTTTCACAAGTGCTCAGTGCACCAACATAATGGTTTATGATCGATCCATCAATCTCATAAAACCATCACTAAGTTATTCAACTATCATTACTGCTTTAACTAGAATAATGATACGTCATGGTCATCAGTGACCTAATTCAACATTGATGGTCTGCAGAGCATGTTATTGTTTCAACATTCCATGCTTCATCCATCACAATCTTGAGATTCGTCTGTTATTTTCATAAGAATCATAGTCTTAGATCAAATATTGACCAACCACATATGAGACATCATTGCATGTCACTGGGGGGGATATCACTAGGCTTTTGGTTTGGCATCCTACAACACGTGCGATGTGAGGTATATCCACGATGAAAGTTGGAGTAAGTTGTTCTGGCACTTAAAGGAGAAAATGAAAAGTGGATGGTCGATCAACCAAGTCATCCATGTAACGTGGAAGTGGTTCCGACATGATCTCCCACTTTCCCATTCTTCCACTTCCTTCAATTGTCATCACTTACAAGAGATTGATGTGCGACAATAAATAGGTTCTAAAACCTATGCTTTGGTAAGACTAACAAGATTTATAAGCAAACATACGAAAAGTCAAGTTATCAAACACTTTTAGAAGATTTATCTCATCTACACAGAGAATCATCTTCACAATAGTTCAATACATCACATCACCTACAGATCAATCTCCATTGATCTCCACATAATCTTAGCTGCGACTATTCGTTTTCCCATAGTCTACGTAATGTATACAGCTCAGAGAATCAGATGCTAAGTAGGATCGATGCCTCTGTTGAACTGATAATGCTAAGTAATAAAAGATACTGAAGATCACAATAATAACGAAGAACACAAATATAATGTAAAAGCTACTAAGTTATCATGAGACACAAGAGATTACGTGGTTCGACTTTTGTCTACGTCCACAGGGTAATGAGTGATTGTTTTGTATTAAGTTATGGTGGTTACAAAGATCTTAAATGCTTCCCTAGATCTTGAATGCCTCTAGTTTGTTGGTGAGGCATGGTATTTGTAGACCCTTCTGATCCAGGTATATCTTTGCTGTCTTTGGATCCATCATTTTCTGATATACCTTCCGCGTAATTTTTCCAGTCGAACTCTGCCACCTCAACTGACCCACGTTCCTTTGGGAACTTTCCAGACTTAGTACAGACTGTACCTTCGCTTACCACTAGCCTTTTCCATTCAGGTTCCGCCACATCATCTCTCTTTATGTGTTTGGATTATGCATGTATATAAGAGATTTGTGCATTTAATGCTGATTATATATGTCATCTACCTATGTCCCTTCGCCAGCTGCCTCTCTCTAGACTAGGCTTTATTTGTTCCATCTTGGTCGTCGTGGTATCCCTTCTTGGGGTGAGATAAAGTAGATATACGAAGGTATCCTCCGTCACTTGGATTCCTATGTCTACCGAAGGCTATACAGTTATCATGTACGTGACCATTAAGATCATAACATGTGCTCAGCAGAATATTGATATTTATAGTTTGCCTCTTTTCTTCCATATTCCACCGTTTGGTAGGATTGGAAGAAAAACTCATGTAATGCCGCCATTTTTGCACGTACCGATTGGGTGGTCCCCATATGTACTTTCATACAATAACTCCCCCTTGAATTTCGGGACATCCAAATTTTTGGATTCTTCAGCCACCTATAAAAAGAGAATAAAGAGAGGAATTTTCATTAACTCATTTTCTTCTTCTTGGACTGTCGCTCTCTGTATCTTTCATAGAGATTTTTTCTCCACTGTTAACTGCTTCATCTCCCTTTTAATTTCTCAGGGCTCTGCTTCAATATTCGATCGTACAAGTAAGTGGCACTTGCTTTTTACTGTTGTTTTTCATGTTTTCCATGCTCGATTCTGTCTTTTCCTTTCTGACTAGAGGGTTGTTGATGTTGCTGTTGTATTTTCATGTGATAATTTTAATTCCCCTTCACTCGTTCATGTTGTATGAGAACTTTGGTTTGCTCCCATTTGGTATTTTGATGATGATTCTGACATGATCGTTCCTCGTCTGCAGTTTTATCCATGGTGATAAATATCCTTTGGTTTTGCCTTATGATGGGTCTAAATCGTTTTTTTTAGTTGGTTTAGTAAAACCCATGCCCAAAGTATGCTTGTTTTTGCCCTTAATTTGTTTTTGTGTCGACTATAATTCTCATCTTTTATTGTTGATGAGATGTTCTTCCTGCTGATGTTAGGGATAATGAGACTCCTGAAAAAGCCTACGCGGAAGGAACGAAAACCCACTTAGTCTACGGATCTACCTCAGCGGATGGATCATCCTAATGCTACGCCCTCTCCTCATCCTGAGGATACTGAGGTACCTGCTGGTACTGAGATATATATGGTTCCGGAGGATGCTGCGGGTCCTGAGGTAGAAGAAGTTTCTATTGAGGATATTCCACCTCCTCTCCCTCATTATGAGCTCCAGAGGCTTCAGTTGCGTGACAAGGATAGCTATTCTCACTTGTCTTTAGATGATATTGCCAAATCTTTTCTCCTTCATAAGTTTGAGATCTCCTTTGTCGAAGGCCCTGATGTTCTCACTGAGTCCTTGATCCAGAGTTTTCCTTATGATGAGAATAATCTCCTAATTAGTGTTAGGCAAATGGCCACATGTATGCTCCTCCATTTGTTCAGTAGAAAGAATCCCTTATACTATGACGTATTGTCTACCCAATATGATCCGGTAAATAAGACTCAGGTCCAAGGAGTTATGCAGTATACTGGTAACTACTGGCGTGCCTTTCATGAGAGCTGGTATCGTAGTAAGGAAAAGACTACTTTGAAGTCTTACGACCCATTTGCTGATGGAAGGTCTAAACAGGAGGATTATACCCCTGCTAACTTCAATGCTATGTATGTTGATGTTATTCAGAAGAGTAATCTTCTTCCTTGAAGTGTTGGACCTCGTCTTATTCATGTTAATATTAGGAAGATTAGGGATGGTAACAGCCTTCATTTGTTAGAGGAGATTGATAAAACCGGTTTGACTGTTATCCCTTATTATGCTAGGCTTCCTTTTCCAAAGTATGACCGCATCCATCTTGATTATGATGATCGATGGGCTCGTACTCCTCTTCGTGTGGTGGGTCCTTAGGCTTACGGTTTTACTGCCACTGATCCCAATATCCCTCGTACGGCTCTTTCTTTGCTTCTCATGAGATAACCTTCGTCTTTGTTTGAAGGGTTTTGCTTTAGTATCTTTGTTTGACATTCTGATGGCTTTGTTTTGTAGTCTGCCCCTGCTTCTTCTGCTGGAACTGCTCCGGGCACTGCTGTTAAGACTGTTCCGGGCTCTGCTGGTAATTTTGTAGCCACTAGGACTAGGAAAAGGAAGGCTTCGGATGAAATAGCTACGCCAACACCTGTGGAGGTAAGGATCATCTCCATACCTTTGTGTTTGTAGGTTCCTTAGTATCTTTACCCTGATCCTTAGCTGGCGCATGTGTTTTTCAACAGTCCTCCAAGAAAAAGGGTAAGTTGAAGGATGTTATTGATCTTGAGGCATCAGATGAGGATCCCAAGGCTAGTGAGGAGGTGCCGGATGACGAAGATATAGAGGATATTGAGGATACTGGCCTCAGCCCTCATTTGGACGATATTGAGGAAGATTTTTCCAAGGACATCCCTAGTCATATCCGTGCTGGCTCTGTGGAGGGAGAGAATCTCCCATTTGGTGGTGATGCCTCATTGGTGAGTCCTGTTAGTGTTAAAGTTTCGGATCCAACTATGTCTCCAAAGGTTCCTTCATTTTCTGGCCCTAGCGGAGCATTGCCTGTTGTTTCAGTTGCTACTGAAGCTACTATAATAGCTTTTAATAGTCTTCCTTCATCTCCTAATACTTAGATTCAATCAAGTGGTTCGTTTGCTAAGGTATTTACTCCCTTGGTGAGGGTTAGCAGCTCAGACTCTCAGCCGAAGAAGAAGGTTGTGATTTCACTTGCTAGTTTCTCCTTCAATGCTATACCCGCCTCATTAGGGAGCGTTCAGTCTGTTTCTACTGCCCTTGTTAGGAAAGTTGTTCGACCTCCATCTTCGTCACAATATTGGACCTCATTGGGAAATCTTCCTTCTGCTGGTGATATTGACTTAGGTGGTGCTCAAGTCTTATCTTCGGTTCCCAGTTCATCCACCATGCCGTCTCTTCGTCATGGTAAGAGTTCAGTACTAGTGCCACATGCTCACTCTCAAGAGATTGGTAGAGTCTTTGCTGAATTTGCAAAGGGTAAGTTGCCTAAAAATTTGAGCCTTGGAAGTTCTGACGATGTTATCCTTGAAGCCATTCTACGGGATTCAAAGGGCCCTTTTTCTGCTGAGGCTGATCGTCACCAACTGGATGGTTCCTTTGAGATAGCTTCTCAGTTAGATGTTATGTATGATCCATATCATGTGGCTAAGGATCTATTCTTTGTTCCGGATTGGCTTCGCTCTAGTCAGAGCTTTTGTGAAATCCGCAGGGGCAACATCCAAGAGATGAAAGCTTTCATGGACACCTACGCTGATTTCCTTCCCATCCTTTCACTGTTCTCAGTTAGTGATTCTTACCTTATCATCTTATGCTTTGTTATAGATCCTATGTCCGTTCTTATGCTCCGTTGTTTGCAGCTTTGCAAGCAGATCGATGTTGGTTGTACTTTGTTCAAGTTTTATAGGGATAAGTGTACTCATTTGAGTGCTCTGTTGGAGCGTGCTCGTTAAGAATATGCCCTTGTTGGTACTCAACAACCTTCGTCCAGTCATGCTGCTTCTACTTTAAGATATCTTCATTGGAGGGCGAACTGAGAAAGACCCAGACATCCTTGGAGTATTATTTTCTGGCCCTTGAGAGGGCTAAAAATGCTGCTAAAGTTGATGAGGATTGGCGCAAAGATGCTGAGTCATCCAAAGTTATAGGCTCGTTTATTCTTTCCTTTAACCTCGTTTTTATTGTGGGTTGCATATTCCTGAGATAACCTATGCCTGCCAGTTGGTAGCTCCGATGAGCTTAGACATCTTCCAGAGCAAGTAGCCAGATTATCCTCTGATGTTTGGTATTATCAGAAGAAGTCGGACAGGCTGATGAACCCTTAGGAGTGATAGACACATTTTTGTGTCTAATTTGTCTCGCTTCTATTTATTAATAGTGCCCATTTTTGTACTTATTATGGTATTTTATGTGTGTGTAGGTATTTTTGGCCAATAAACAATTTTGGAAAAAATCGGCTCGAAAAGTTGTCAAGGGCACCCCGGAGAACATCTGCTAAACGGACCCCCAGTTTGGATAAGGGTTTAGATTATTCCACTATAACCACAGTAGTTCAGTTCCTTTATGATGGTTTAGATTATTCCACTATAACCACAATATAATCTATGTATACATGTGGATTTTAAAACCAAACAGTTGATGAGGCGATGACATTTTTGAGTGAAATCGCCGAAAAGACCCAACAATGGGAAAACAATAGGGGACCCCAGAAAACAATTCTTCTAGGTAGAGGAAACGTTAATAAGGTAGAAGGAGGTTATGAATCAGATGCCAAAATTGCTGTTATAGCGAAAAGGTTGGAAGCTTTAGAAGTGGGTCACACTAGTGGTAGATGGAGACTTTTTGGGAAGGCCAAAATAATGAAGAGCAAGCTAATGCTCTCTATAATAACACTAGATTTGATAATCGTCAAAAGATTGACCCATATTCAGAAACCTATAATCCTGGTTGGATAAACCATCCGAACCTTTCGTGGTCTAAGGGCCAGAGTCAAGGTCAGTTTAGTAATTCTAATGCTACCCCAGGTTTTCGCTATACTAAGAATCCTTCAGGACCAGCTCAGTTTCAGAGTCAGTCAGATAGGAAAATATTGAGTTTAGAGGAGTCTCTCAACTTGTTAACTCATCAAACTGCAAAATTTCAGCTATCAATAGAACAGAGTCAACAAGCTAGTAACATGATAGGACAGGAAAACAGTCAGGCTATTTCCGAGTTAAAAACCCAGGTTGGTCTGATAAATGAGTCTTTGAGAGAAAAAGGTAAATTTCCTAGTCAAACACAACACAACCCTAGAGGAGTTCATGCAGTAGGTACAAAACCATCGAATCAGTTGAATGTTATTAGAACCCTTAGGAGTGGTAGAGTAGTAGACAATCAGGTAACCATGCCCGATAGTGAACATACTGTAGTTCAACCCGCAGGATCCCACCCCTCAGGACCACCACTAGCTAATGGGGCTGATAAAGTTTCTGATGATGTCAATTATGTTCCTGAGAGGTCTGATTTTATGCCTAGAGCCCCATTTCCCCAGCTATTAGTACCAACAAAGAAGGAATCAAACTTTAATGACATATTGGAGGTTTTTAAGCAAGTTACCATAAACCTTCCTTTATTAGATGCAATTAGGAAAATTCTTTCTCATGCTAAGTTCCTTAAGGATATATGTACGCGAAAGCGAAAACATAGCGCCCATAAGAAAGCCTTTTTAGATAGTCACGTAAGTTCAATCATTCAGAACACCACAACACCAAAGTACAAATACCCATGTTCCCCTACCATTGCTTGCACAATAGGTAAATTCCGGGTAGAAAAAGATTTACTTGACTTAGGAGCTAGTGTGAACTTACTGCCGTACCATGTGTACTTACAACTAGGTCTTGGTGAAATGAAACCTACTCAGATGACACTGCAGTTAGCTGATAGGTATCCTAAAATTCCTCGAGATGTTATCGAGGATGTTCTCATTGAGGTCTACAAGTTTATTTATCCAGTGGATTTCTTGGTCCTAGATACCCAACCTATCCCCGACCTAGAGAACCAGATACCTGTGATTTTAGGTCGCCCATTTTTAGCTACGTCTAATGCAATCATTAACTGTCGAAATGGTGTGATGAATTTATCTTTTGATAATATGACTATGGAGATGAACATTTTTAATGTCAGTAAGCTACCTTATGAGCTATATGACACATGTGTTGAAGAGGTGAACATGATAGAAGCCTTAGTTCAGGAGTCATTACCAAATATTTTGTCTGAAGACCCATTAGAAAGTTGTCTATCCCATTTTGGTTTAGATGACGATAGCACCATTGAACAAGTGAATGCTCTATTATATTCTACTCCTGTTCTAGATACTGATAGATGGAAAGCTAGGTTCGAACCGTTACCATCTTCTGAGGCTATCCTAACTCCTTCTTTAGAAGAGCCCACTAAGTTGGACCTTAAACCACTACCCGATACTCTAAAGTATGTGTTTTTAGGCCCATATGAGACTTTACCTGTGATTATTTCCTCCGATTTGGATATTGATTAGGAAAGTAGGCTAGTAAAAGTACTTCAAGAAAATAAGGAAGATTTAGGGTGGACGATAGCAGACATTAAGGGTATAAGTCCTACTGTGTGTATGCATCCGATTCATTTACAGGGAGATTCCAAACAGTCTAGGGAGATGCAACGTCGACTTAACCCTAATATGAAAGAGGTGTTTAAGTTGTTAGATGCGGGTATTATCTACCCAATTTCAGACAGTAAGTGGGTCAGCCCCGTTCAGGTTGTCCCCAAGAAATCAGGTATCACTGTAGTCAAGAATGATAACAATGAGTTAATCCCAACCCGTGTGACCACGTGATGGCGTGTCTGTATTGACTATAGGAAATTGAACAAGGTCACAAGGAAGGATCATTTTCCACTTCCTTTTATCGAAAAAATGCTAGAGAGATTAGCTGGACATAGTTATTATTGCTTCTTAGATGGCTACTCCGGTTATAATCAGATTGTTATTGCCCCAGAAGACCAAGAGAAAACCACTTTTACATGTCCCTTTGGTATCTTTGCGTATAGACGCATGCCTTTCGGGCTATTAATGCCACTGTGACCTTTCAGCGTTGTATGATGAGCATATTTTCTGGTACGGTATAACAGTTTTTAGAGGTCTTTATGGATGATTTTTCAGTGTTTGGTTCATCTTTTGATGAGTGCTTGCATCATTTGACATTAATGTTGACTAGGTGTAAGGAAAAGAATTTAATGCTTAATTGGGAAAAATGCCATTTCATGGTTAAATCAGGAATTGAATTAGGGCACGTCATTTCTTCAAAGGGTGTAGAGGTAGACAAAGCCAAAGTTGACCTTATTAAGACTTTATAGGTCCTAAAAACTGTAAAAGATATTAGGTCATTCCTAGGGCATGCAGGTTTTTACTGTCGATTCATTAAGGATTTTAGCTTGATTTTTAGACCTATTTTCAATTTGCTTGCAAAAGATGTTAAGTTTGTCTTTGATGATGCTTGTTTAGAGGCTTTTGAGAATCTTAAGAATTTACTCACTACTGCCCCGATAGTCCAGGCACCTAACTGGAACCTACCCTTTGAAATTATGTGTCATGATTCAGATTATGCTATAGGCGTTGTGCTAGGTCAGAGAGAAAACAAATTACTTCATGTGATTTATTATGCTAGCAAAACTCTGAATGATGCCCAAAAGAACTATACAACTACCGAGAAGGAACTGTTATCCATCGTGTTTGCCTTGGATAAGTTTAGATCCTACCTATTAGGTTCTAAGATCGTAATCTATACTGATCATGCTGCTTTGAAATACCTTTTGTCTAAGAAGGATACCAAACCTAGATTGATTAGATGGATCCTTTTGTTACAATAATTTTTTCCAGACATTAGAGACAAAAAGGGTGCAGAAAATGTGGTAGCAGACCACTTATCTAGGATAGTTGTTAGTTTCCCTAATGATTCCCTTCATATAAGGGATAGATTTCCTGATGAACAATTGTTCTCTGTTTCCCAATCACCTTGGTATGCAGATATAGTGAATTATCTTGTTACTGGTCGAATGCCTCAACATTGGGGTAAACAAGATCATTCTAGGTTTTTAGCCGAGGTTAAGCATTTCTTTTGGGATGATCCTTATCTATTTAAGTATTGTCCAAACCATATTATTAGAAGATGTGTACCTAAGAGTCACCAGTCCAGTATTATGTCCTTTTGTCATGAACATGCTTGTGGGGGTCATTTTAGTGCTAAGAAGACTGCTGCTAAGACATTGCACTGTGGTTTTTACTGGCCTTCATTGTTTAAAGAATCTCATAGTCATTGTGTTTCCTGTGAGCGTTGCCAGAAGTTAGGGACCATATCCCGTAGAAATATGATGCCTTTGAACCCTATTTTAGTGATTGAGGTCTTTGATGTGTGGGGCATTGATTTGATGGGTCCATTTCCTAATTATTTTGTTTATGTTTACATACTTGTCGCTGTAAACTATGTGTCTAAGTCGGTTGAGGCGGTTCCGTGTAGAACAACCGACCACAGGGTCGTAGTCCAGTTTTTGAAACAAAATATACTTACACGTTTTGGTACGCCGCAAGCTATAATTAGTGATGGAGGTTCACACTTTTGTAATAGATCGTTTGCTCTTTTAATGAAACAATATGGTATTACCCACAAAGTAGCTACCCCATATCACCCACAGACTAGTGGTTAGGTAGAGGTCTCCAATAGGGAAATTAAGCATATTCTAGATAAAACAATTAATCCTAATAGGAAAGATTGGTCATCGAGGATTACTGATACCTTATGGGCTTACTGCACTGCGTTTAAGACACCCATTGGAATGTCACCTTATCATTTAGTATTTGGAAAGGCATGTCACCTGCCTGTTGAGTTAGAACATAGAGCCTATTAGGCTATTAAGCAGCTAAACGTTTCACTTGACAAGGCAGGAGCTCACAGAAATCTCCAGCTCAATGAGTTGGACGACATTCATAGAGATGCATACGATAGTGCTAAGGAATATAAGAACAAAATGAACTTGTGCATGATAAGAATATTTTACGAAAGTCATTTTCTCCAGGTAAAAAAGTTCTTCTGTATGACACTCATTTGCATCTATTCCCCGGGAAGTTGCGCTCTCGGTGGACCGGTCCTTTTGTGGTCCGTACTGTTTTTCCTCATGGCACTGTTGAGATTGAGACTCCAGATGGTAGTAGTTCTTCAAAGGTTAAAGGTCAGCAATTGAAGCCCTTTTTAGAGCCTTTTCCTACAGGTGATGTTGAGGAGGTCCCTCTGGAGGACCCTGTTTACCTTGATTGACCATCGAGGCGGTTTTGTATGTTATATATTATTTTTGTAGGTTTTTGGTTATACTTCACCCAGGTACTATCTTTCTGACTTTTTTCTTTACTATTTCCTCATGTTGTTTATATTTTTGGTACTGCTCTATAATTAGAAACATTGAGGACAATGTTAGATTTAAGTTGGGGGTGGGGTAGAAACTTTATGTTACCTTTTTGTTACAATAAAAAAACTCCAAAACCTAGAAATTTATGCTTATTAAGGATAGCACTAACCCATCTAAGTGGATGGAAGCATTTTGGTTGTAGGAGTTGAGGAACCAATCTGATTAGATAGAAACATCTAGAAGAGTTTATTCATAAAAGCACATAGCTCAGGTGTTAGAAAAAAAAATGGTAGTTTCGCCATATCCTCGTGTTGGAAACATCGAAAAAATCCTGATCATTTTTTTTCTTTCTTTTTACCATTACTAGGGTGAAATAGAGTGACTGAGATACCCAAAAAAAAAAAAAAAAAAAAAAAGAAGACCAGACCACTAGACCAACCAGAATAAATACAATAAAGTCGACCACTGATACCCTTGTATATGCCAGCTGATTGATCTAGGTTTAGGATTATCGACCATTGGTTCCCTTGTATATACCAATGTGTTGATATTAGTCCAGACCAGTATCTCATCCCATTAGGATAGGTTCACCTTAGTCAACATCATCCACGTTTTTCTCTACATCCATCTTCTTAATCTATCTATGTGATTGGTTGACTCTGGTTTATGATGTCCAGAAACTATCTGAGTAAAGATCTGTCACTTTATATGAATTTTAGTATGCTTGAGTGCAAACTCGTGTACACCAATTGGAATTTTTCATCAGGGTACTTCCTCTTGTAATCAATAAGTATGCCAACCAAGGAGATTCTTTAGTGTCTTCCAAGGTTCTGCGTAGATAGCTAGGGTCTAGAGTAAAGGTTTTGTGGGTATATCTCTGGTAAGCCCTCCAGAGACTATAACTCGGCCAGTAGGGCCACCTAGGGGTTTAAAGGATTATTGCATACGCTAAATGCAATCGACGATGCGGTGACAGTGAGTTAGGATTTGATTTTCTATTTTATTTTTGCTCGAGGACTAGCAAACAATAAGTTGGGGGGTATTTGATAGACACATTTTTGTGTCTAATTTGTCTCGCTTCTATTTATTGATAGTGCTCAATTTTGTACTTATTATGGTATTTTATGTGTGCAGGTATTTTTGGCCAATAAACAATTTTGGAAAAAATCGGCTCGAAAAGTTGTCAAAGGCACCCCAGAGAACATATGCTAAACGGAACCACATTTTGGATAAGGGGCAACCCCAAGACAGATACTATTTGGACTCCAACTGAGGATAGGGGGCTTCCATCTTCTTTCCCAAATTTGAATTTCAGAAAAGGCGGGAAAACCAAACAGCAGACATGCAGATTATGGTTCGTGTTTCAAGCGATATTTAAAGAGATTCAAGGGTTTTTTTTCGTTGGGCTGGACCTGTTAGAGCTCAACAGGGTTGGTATGTGTATTTGGATCGATCAGAATGGGCTTCATGGTCGTGTTGGAGCAAAATAGCGGTGTGGAATTTCACGGACCTCCTGATTTGGTAACATGTGGAGATTGGATCGGATTTTCTGCCTAAATTGGATTTGGATTACCATGTTTTGGTTAAACAGGGAATGTATATCGAGCAGATTCGAAAAAAGAGGAGGGAATCATCGAGTTGGCTTAAATAGGGAGGTGAAGTTTTTCACGGGATTTTGTTTGATTATATTTGGCAGTTACTGGAGATTTGAGGCAAGTTAACCTTTCCTGAGATTCATATCAATCTAATAGAGGGAATGGAATGATCTATACGGCTCAGAAACGCGTAGAGAAGAATTTGGAAAGTGGAAAATTCTAGGACTTTCTGCCGAAGAAAAGAGGAGATTTAATCGAGATTTAGGGTTGCTGTTGAGTGTATAAAGGCTGCTGCGAAGTCCATCAAGGGTTACGTTCACTTTAGGTAGGTTTAGGAGCATTGCGGAGAAAAAAATAATCAAGTTTCAGAGAACATATCGAGAGGTTGAAGAAGAACCAGAGAACATCAGTTAAGGAAAGTCCCAGAAACTGTGGCCTTATCTTTCAAACTCAATACCGTTTGTCACAATTTCTGTAACAATTAGTTTCAGTTCACAACAGTTTTGTGTTAGGGTTCTGTGTAACAGTGGTTCTGTAACAATTATATCTGTTACAAACACGCTGTTTTATACCTTCTCTTATTTTTAATCAACTTTTGAGCAATAAAGATGTATTTTGAGAACATGGTTAATATGAGGAGCTAAACCCCATTGCTGAGGCGATAGAGGAAGCTATTTTTTCCAACAAAAAGTGGTATATTCTATTTTATCTCTTTATTTTCAATTATTATATGATTATTTGACTTGAACTATTATTGAATATGATTTTTATTTGAGTGATTGTGATCTATTTTGATGGGGTATGCTTAGTTTTAAGACTTTTATGCTTCATACATGGTATTTGCAATTATTACTTTTGAAAATCAACTTGTTGCAATATTTTAGAATCAAATTAAACGAGAAAATTGCATAAATATAAGTATTGGTTTAATGATAGGTGTAGAATACACCTAATTTACTATCTAGTAGTTTATGCTTTCTTTGCTATTTTTCTTGCAAATTATGTATTTTACGTGTGTTTTTGAGTTATTAGGTACTCTGGAGTCACACAGAGGAAAAGAAGAAGAAATCACCAAAATTGAGCAAAAAGGGCATAATTGTCATTTCATAGGGCGAGCGCTATCTGGAGCCCGGTCACATGTTAATGGACAACTTGTTTTTGGGAAT
This sequence comes from Papaver bracteatum, assembly GCA_023529315.1. Classification (NCBI taxonomy): domain Eukaryota; kingdom Viridiplantae; phylum Streptophyta; class Magnoliopsida; order Ranunculales; family Papaveraceae; genus Papaver; species Papaver bracteatum. The sequence continues at coordinate 61,895 of JAJJWX010005019.1, forward strand.
AATTATAAAATGCAGCCAACACAGGTTAAGGGGAGTCTAATTGTATATCCCTTATCATAAGGGACTGACTGTCAATAACCATCCCAACCTATAACCTAAAATCGAGATTTGCATCTCATTCATCCTAAATCCCTAAACTGAGCAGTGGCAGAAATTGATTTCGAGAGATCGAGATTTTTAGAGGAATTCAGGGAGAACAGAATTTGAGAAATGGTGATGAAGAGGGTTCATGATGATGGGTTTCGAATAATGCTTGAATTGGTGATACGGTGAGCTCGAGTGAATTAGGGTTTGAAATTACTGATGCTGCTGAAATGGTGAGAAATCGAGAACAAGAACAAGGAGAAAGTGGTACTGTGAGATTGAGTTGGAAATAAAAATCGAAGAAAGGGGTTTTGATGATTGGAGTTGTTGCTATTATCAATTCAGGAGAAGCCGATGAAGAAACTCAAGTTGTTGTTGTTAATAGATCTGAAGAATGGGTTTGAGCTCATGGTGTTAAAATCAAAAGAAGAGTTAGGGTTTCCAATAGAATTTGTTGCTGCTCTCAATTGAGTCTAATTCAGTGATGGAGAAGATCAAGATCGAAGATGGGTTAACTCGGATTGATTGATTGAACTCTCAGAGAAGAAAGCTAATAGGTTCTGGTGGTGATTGATAAAGGGAAATGTTGGCAAGGTTGAAGAGCTGAATGAATCAATTAGATGTATGTTTAGTTTTGTTACAGGGAAGGAAAAACGGCCTGAATTTGGCTTGGGAAAATCCCAGAAAAAAGCCGAGACTCTGCCCATATTTCCACTCCGGCGAGTCAACTCGTACCGGCAATGAGCGATCCAACACGCCCTAGTTATACTGAATTAGACAGCTGAGTGAGCTGACTCGGTGTCTGACTGCTATATTTCTTGACCACTTGACTAACGGTTTGACCCGTTTGACCGTTAACTTGGATGGGACGTGACGGAATATTCCCTTACCGGTGGAGAATCTCAGGTAGCCGGCGGTGACGGATTCCGGCCTATTTCCGGCCAAAAACCCAGTTTTTCGGCGAGCCAAAGTTGCAGAATTTTGTGTATATTTCTCTCATGGGATGTGAAGACTTAGACTTGGAATTGGATGAAGAATTTGATTTGAATATGGAAAGAGAATATGGAAGATTTGAGAAAGGCTTGGATTTGGAAAATAAATTGCTAAAGGAAAGGGATTCTATTCCTTGGAAGATATGGAGAACATTGAAGCCTATAAATAGAGAAGTTCTCTACTTTTCTATAGACACTTCCATACACTTCCACACTTCTACACTTTTGCACACTTTTACACACACAATTCTTTTCTTTATTCTTTGTGTGAACTCTTAGCATGAGTAACTAATTTGATTGAGGATGAATTCCTAGTTCTTAACATGATTTGAGTTTTGTTTCAATTCTACTTTGAAGTTTTTCATATGATTATCGTTTGATTTTACTAATATGAGTGTTTATGATTGATTTATAGGTTGTTTAGGATTCATACTAAATTGATTTGTTAATTTGATCTAAATCTAGTGAAAGTTAGGGGATAAGTAATCGTTTCTTGACTCTTTACACAAGTAGAAAACAGAAGACCTTGCGAAGGGATTCCGTGGAGAAATTGTGTGTGAAAACAACGCTAGAAAGTGGACCAAGCGAACCGAGTCTAACTACTAGTACTAAACCTAAGTTCATAAATCTTAATGCGTTCGGGGAATTACATCTTGTAAGCGAACCTCAAGGTGGTTCTTTTGAATAGAATCTGATAACTAAGCGGACCTGTTACTCAGTGAAATAATGAATTTTGGGGTTAGCTAATCGAACCTGCTATCCTACGGTTGGTGATAATCTGTGACTAATAAGAAGTAGAAAAGAACATAACTTTGATCATTGTTTTGCAGCGAAGAAGGATTCCTTGATCTAATCTCTCTTATTGATTTCCTTTATATTTTTAATTGATTTATTTACTTTTTGTGACAATTCAACCCCCCTTTGTGTGACAATTTTACAACTAGAATCTCGTGCTCCTCGTGGGATCGATCTTGACTACCCTATATTACTTATTAATTAGGTAGTAAAATATTAATTAATTTGTTGTGGTTACGACACGCATACAAATTTTGGCGCCGTTGCCGGGGAGCATCGGATGATTTTAGTTATTTTTATTTTTGCTTTATTCTTGCTTTGTTGGATTCTTTATCGTATCTAACTTAGTTTTTGAGAATTGTTTTTCAGGTACCGGTTTTCCATGTATGGTGGACAAGAGCAAGCATATTACAACAATCAATACGGTTTTCAACCTCAACATCATGGCAACTTCCAACAATCCTTAGGATACAATCAAAACCAATCTTTTGGCTATGATCAATATCTTACGGATCCTTATGAGTACTCTCATGAATATCAACAACCTTGTAATGGGTATGTAAGTCAAGCACCAAGGTATGATAAATATACTTCTAATTGGATTCATTCAAGTTGTATGCAGATTCTCAATGAATTGCAAGACATGCGAAAAACACTTGACCGTGATAGAAAGAACGTTGCACAAAACAATTTCTACAACACTTTTTCTTACCCGACTCCGGATCGTAGTTATGATCATTCACCCATTCAAAGGGAGGAGTCATGGGAAAGAGAACCTATTGTAGAAAATTGTGGTAAGCGTGTTAATGTCCGTAAACTTGCACAAAAGTTATACAAATTGGAAGATGATGGAGACTCGGAAGAGCATGTCGCAGAAATTAGTAGGACCATTCACATGGAACTTAAACGACGTCGGGATAAAGTCTATGAAACCGATGAAGATTCTTATTAAGGTGATTCCGATAATGAAGATGATTGTGTTGAAAAGGACCAACCTTTGGAGACTTTTGATGACGCTAGTGTAGATTACTCAAGCCTTGATCTTAATAATGATCAATCACCTATTCAAAAGGTAGAGCTTGAGGAAGATGCATTTAGTGCTTGGAAAAAATTTCTTAGGGAAAGATATGAGTCCGCGGAAGTGTATGAGCGTTGCAACAATGAGGAAGTTATTCCAACTCCGGATCATAATAACGATCCTTCACCTATTCAAAAGGAGGAGATTGTGTGTGACTTGCCTATTGTTGTAAACGGTATAACACCCTCACAAGAAGATCTTACAATTTACACCGAAGAAGATTTTATGAGAGAAGAATGGCCCGATTATGATGATGATAATGTTGAAGAGATGATGCTCGATAATGGAACCGAATTGAATGATATTGTGGAAGACCCAATTGAACTTGCTAATAATTATGATGATGCCGAGACTTTAGTTAAGGTAGAAAATGATGAAGAATGGTTGCAAAGTTTGATAGAGGACCATGATATGCAAGAGGTAAGTAATTCACTCGAATTTTTTAAGAATGAGGAGGATACCGTAATACAAGAAATTGTGCAAGGTTTGTCTAACCCTTTGCATATTGATTCTTCTCCTTTACCTCTTATTGGATTGAATGTATGTGCTTCGAAAGTATTGTTGGATGACTTTGTTTCTCGATATCCACCATTGGAAACACTTGATACTAACACTATGCAGGTTTGCCAAGAGGAATACATAGAAATTCCCAAATTCTATGTTCTTTATACACTTCCGTGTGTGGACAAGAATAAGTGTGGGGGAAATTTCTATCGAGCGATAACTTTACTATTATTTTCTTGTGCTAATATTTGTATGAAGTTATTGTTTGCAAAGCATGTACTATGGGAGGATCCCCAAATTTTCCGATTGTTAGTATATGGGGAGTGAATCTTACAAGAGCCATGTCGGGCCGTCGACTTTAAAACAATCGGTTAGTGGGAGGCAACCCACCGGTTTTGTATCTCTTATCTTTATCCTTTTGCTTTTTATTTTTGTTTCGTTTTTTTTACTTTTTATTGTTTTCATATCATATTTGCATCCCCAAGTTTAATTTCATTAAGTCCATAATCTATCTTAGAAGAGCATGACGAATACCTTTTCGTCAGAAAATTTCAGACTACGCGTAGTTCAGTCCAGAGACCATAACTGTCAGATAGTTTTTCATAACACTGTGAAATTTTGACACTATGTAGAAAACACGTAGGTGAACAACTTTTGTGAAATGGAGTTTTTCCAAATTCCTTACCAATTTGCACAGTTTTTGCGTTTTATCTGCTGTTACGTCATAATTCAGAACTTTCGGTTTTACACATTGAGGACAATGTGAAGTTTAAGTGTGGGGGAGCATTTATATGTTTGTATAGTTTGTTTTATTCCTTTAAAAAAAAAATCAAAAAAAATAGAAAACTACGAAGAAAAACAAAAGTGCTTTATCAACTCCGAAATCTAGAAACTTGTGCCTTTAGGATGACACTACCAACATAAGTAAGTGGATGAAACCATTTTGATTGCAGGAGTTGAGGAACTAATTAACTAAAGGGATGAACTTAATTACAAATTATATGATAGTTGTTACCATATCTCGGAATATCACCATATCACATTCTATTTTAATTTTTTTCATATTTATCTATTGTTTTCTAAGTGTTTTGGTGGGTCACTAAACATCGACTTGTTATTGCTGCTAGGATGAAATAGAGTGATTGAGTTGTTAAATAAAAAAAATAAAAAAAAAAGTGAAAGAAAGAAAAAAAGAAAGAAAGAAAAGAAAAAAAAAAGAGACCGACCAATTTGACCAAACGGAATAAAAATGACACTTGTTATTGTAGTATGTGTGAAACGTTGTCCCTGTCTCCATCGCCTAAACAAGCGTGGAATGCAGGATCCAAGGAAACTATCATATACTTGTTGACAAGGAAGCATGCGCTTGGATCCAGTTTGATCCAATCATGTTGTCTAAAAAAAAAGGAGAAATTGGATCCAGTTTGATCCAATCATATTGAAAGAAAATAAAGAAAAAAGAGGAAAAAAAGAAATTATTATTGTGTTGAATAAAGTCACAATTGGTTCCCTTGTATATGCCAATTGATTTGATGTAGCATTCAGCACCAATAGCTCAATTTAATAGGCATAGGTTCGTCTTGGCAGTGACCTTCAGACAGATATGGGAAACATCGATCACTTGTAAACATTCGCCACATCTACCTCTATTTCCATCTTCTTAATCTTTTCATTGTGATTGTGGTTATTTAGATTCCGAGTATTGTGGTTTGTTCGATTTTCTAAGATAAACTTTATTAACTTGAATATGGACTTAATTTGCACAAGGTACCTCATCCTCCTGTAATCACTTTGGATTCATTCATAGACTTTTCGCAGGTAGCTGGAATTTGGAGTAGAAAGGTTTTGTAGGTAGACCTCTTGTAAACCTTCACGAGACTAAAACTCGTCCACTAGGGACATCTAGGGGTTTAAAGGCTTGTTATTTATGCTAAATTAACCGTTTTCTCGACGTCACGGAGTTGTATGTATTTGTTTTAGTTTAGTTTAGTTTGATTTGCTCGAGGACTAGCAAAGTCTAAGTGCGGGGGAATTTGATAGGTGTATAATACACCTAATTTACTATCTAGTAGTTTATGCTTTCTTTGCTATTTTTCTTGCAAATTATGTATTTTACGTGTGTTTTTGAGTTATTAGGTACTCTGGAGTCGCACAGAGGAAAATAAGAAGAAATCACCAAAATGGAGCAAAAAGGGCATAATTATCATTTCATAGGGCGAGCGCTATCTGGAGCCCAGTCACATGTTAAGGGATAACTTGTTTTTTTGAATAATTATAAAAGACAACCAACACAGGTTAAAGGGAGGCCAATTGGATATCCCTTATCAGAAGGGACTGACTGTCAATAACCATCCCAACCTATAACCTAAAATCGAGATTTGCATCTCATTCATCCTAAATCCCTAAACTGAGCAGTGGCAGAAATTGATTTCGAGAGATCGAGATTTTCAGAGGAATTCAGGGAGAACAGAATTTGAGAAATGGTGAGGAGATTATGAAGAGGGTTCATGATGATGGGTTTCAAATAATGCTTGAATTGGTGATACGGTGAGCTCGGGTAAATTAGGGTTTGAAATTACTGATGCTGCTGAAATGGTGAGAAATCGAGAACAAGAACAAGGAGAAAGTGGTATTGTGAGATTGAGTTGGAAATAAAAATCGAAGAAAGGGGTTTTGATGATTGGAGTTGTTGCTATTACCAATTCAGGAGAAGCCGATGAAGAAACTCAAGTTGTTGTTGTTAATAGATCTGAAGAATGGGTTTGAGCTCGTGGTGTTAAAATCAAAAGAAGAGTTAGGGTTTCCATTAGAATTTGTTGCTGCTCTCAATTGAGGCTAATTCAATGATGGAGAAGATCAAGATCGTAGATGGGTTAACTCGGATTGATTGATTGAACTCTCAGAGGAGAAAGCTAATGGGTTCTGGTGGTGATTGATAAAGGGAAGTGTTGGCAAGGTTGAAGAGCTGAATGAATCAATTAGATGTATGTTTAGGTTTGTTACAGGGAAGGAAAAACGGCCTGAATTTGGCTTGGGAAAATCCCAGAAAACAGCCGAGACTCTGCCCAGATTTCCACTCCGGTGAGTCCACTCGTACCGGCGATGAGCGATCCAACACACCCCAGTTAGACTGAATTAGACAGCTGAGTAAGCTGACTCGGTGTCTGGCTGCTCTATTTCTTGACCACTTGACTAACGGTTTGACCCGTTTGACCGTTAACTTGGACGAGACGTGACGGAATATTCCCTTATAGGTGAAGAATCTCAGGTAGCCGGCGGTGATGGATTCCGGCCTATTTCCGGCGAAAAATCCAGTTTTCCGGTGAGCCAAAGTTGCAGAATTTTGTGTGGATTTCTCTCATGGGATGTGAAGACTTAGACTTGGAATTGGATGTAGAATTTGATTTGAATATGGAAAGAGAAGATGGAAGATTTGATAAAGGCTTGGATTTGGAAAGCGAATTGCTAAAGGAAAGGGATTCTATTCCTTGGAAGATATGGAGAACATTGAAGCCTATAAATAGAGAAGTTCTCTACTTTTTTATAGACACTTCCATACACTTCCACACTTCTACACTTGCACACACTTTTTTGCACAATTTTGCATACTTCTACACACACAATTCTTTTCTTTATTCTTTGTGTGAACTCTTAGCATGAGTAACTAATTTGATTGAGGATGAATTCCTAGTTCTTAACATGATTTGAGTTTTGTTTCAATTATACTTTGAAGTTTTTCATATGATTATCGTTTGTTTTTACTAATATGAGTGTTTATGATTGATTGATAGGTTGTTTAGGATGCATACTAAATTGATTTGTTAATTTGATCTAAAGCTAGTGAAAGTTAGGGGATAAGTAATCGATTCTTGACTCTTTACACAAATAGAAAACACAAGACCTTGCGGAGAGATTCCGTGGAGCAATTGTGTGTGTAAACAACGCTAGAAAGTGGACCAAGCGAACCGAGTCTAACTACTAGTACTAAACCTAAGTTCATAAATCTTAATGCGTTCGGGGAATTACATCTATTAAGCGAACCTCAAGGTGGTTCTTTTGAATATAATCTGATAACTAAGCGGACCTGTTACTCAGTGAAATAAGGAATTTTGGGGTTAGCTAAGCAAACCTACTTTCCTACGGTTGGTGATAATCTGTGACTAATAAGAAGTGGAAAATAACATAACTTTAATCATTGTTTTGCAGCGAAGAAGGATTCCTTGATCTAATCTCTTATTGATTTCCTTTATATTTTTAATTGCTTTATTTACTTTTTGTGAAAATTCAACCCCCCTTTGTGTGACAATTTTACAACTAGAATCTCGTGCTCCTCGTGGGATCGATCTTCCTACCCTATATTACTTGTTAATTAGGTAGTAAAATATTAATTAATTTGTTGTGGTTACGACACGCATACATTTAATCACTTTGAACTTGGAAAAATAGTGGAATCTTAGCCTCAGTGTTCATTTAATATTGATATCAACTTTGTCAGTGTTAGCTATAATTATTAGTTAGTTTTTCTATTTCAGTTTTGAATTTAAGTCTAAAGTATCCTTCACAAGTTTGAGAGGAACGACATCTTTCTTACCACTTTACAACAACTTTCAAAATCACATTAGATCAAGTAGCTAGATTATCATCTGATGTTTGGTATTATCAGAAGAAGTCGGACAGGTTGATGAACGTGACTGTTCATAACGAGGCCCAACTTTATCTAGAGTCTGCTCATAATGCAGATCTGGTAAAGCAGATGGCTTCGCTTCGTAAGGAGTGTGATGAAACCATTAAGTGGAAAGAGGGTCTTGTTTTAAAGCAAAAGGAGGATATATATTTGGATGAGAAATGTCTCTCATCCCAAGAAATTATTCGCAAGAAGTATTATGCATATTTCGAAGATGCCTATGCTTCATTAGATAAGGTTACTGCAGAACGGAACGTCTAATCTTCGGAGGTCTTTTCTCTTAAGAATAAACTTGCCGAAGCGGGACCCATGTCTTCTTCCATGTCCCACGCATCTTTGGTTAAGAGGTTGGAAGAGTTAGAGAATGTTTACCAAGTTTTATCCTCTGAGAATACTTCGCTCCGGATTGATGTTGATGAACTCCGTACTGAATGTGATACCCTAATGGAGGACCTTGGTGCCGCTGAGGTGGATCTTGCTGAGGCTCAGCATAGTTTAGAAGAGTCCCTTAGCCATTTAGGAGGTAGATTAGGACCCTTATATTTCCGCAGCATCCTTTGTGTCTTTAGTTGCTTCTTCTTATTGCTTATACCCTTTGTATCCGCAGGTCTCCAAGAGCAGTTGGTGGGTGCAAATTCCAAGGTTAATTATCTTGAGGGTCAAATATCTTCGTTTGAGATATCCCTCCAATTTGATGTTGCTTCTAGGCTTAAGGATGAGGCGCTTCAGCAAGATAATGATCAGCTCAGCGCTCAGATGATGGAGCTTCGTCAGAAGTCGGCTTCGGATCTAGAGGCTCAGGATTCTCAGATGAAGGTGCAATTTGAGTGTTCTGACATTGATTGATTATATTAATGGTGCCTTTGCAGAGGCTGAGCTCCAAGTTAAAGGAGTTTTCTTTCCTCATCTTCCTTACCCTTGATGTGTTCGGTTTCTCTTAACTAAACTCTTTGTTGTGTTATGCCCCCAGTTGAGGGGCTTTTGTTGTCTCCTTTGTTTGAAACAATGCTTTGTAGTAGTTTGCATATATATTATCTGCAACCTTTAAGACATGTCAGTCATATTTTGGTAATATTGTTATCGTGCCTATATTATTGCATTAATATCTCGTTTCTAGACGTACTGTGTCTTTTAGTATTGCACATTCAAGTCATCATAAGGTGATAAGGTATATTTAACCTTTGGTGGAACATTCATCATCCTACCTAAGTATCCTTTGGACAGAAGGTACTATGGTGGCGAGGGCTCCTACGTGGGAAATAGTTTTCCTGTAACCCTACGCGTTCAGCGCGAAGGATGATTTACTTCGACAAGGTATCTCTATAGGGGATATATTACTTTTTCTTATTGACTCATGGATGGAGCTATAACTCCAAGGATCCGAGTATTGACACATGCGCAGTTGTGCCTTTCCTTGTCTCATCGTCAATTATGACGGAGGGTGTCTATTCTAACCCAATTTGTATTTAATAAATTTTTTGACTTTCTGTTAGCAAAAAGTTTCTTTCATTGATCAGTAAAGTCTTTAATACCTTTGGTCAGGGACAAAACATGGTGGACTATTGTCCATTCCCTTATTATCTTGAGTAATCACCATTCTCTTACGGGTAGTATTTCTTTAGGTACAATACATTCCAAGGGTGTTGTAATACTTCACCTTTAAGGGTCCTGAGATAGTATGACCCTTTCTCAGCGATATCGTGTATGATATAGGGCCCGTCCCATGTCGGAGCTAGCTTTCTCCACTCATTATTTCTTTGATATGGTGGTATTTGTCGTAGCACGTATTCCTAAACCACAAAGTTTCTAAGGATGACCCGTTTTTTGTATTCGCGGGCTAGCCTTTGTTGATAGTTTACTATCTTTTGTAAAGCCACTTATCGCCTTTCTTCAAGATCATCAAGATTTTCTAGCATTAGGTCTGTTGTTAGGTTCTTTTCCCATGCCTCTGTTTTTGTTGTTGGAAGTATTATCTCCATTGGGATGACTGCTTCGGCTCTGTAGGTTATCAGAAATGGACTTTTTCCCGTGGCCGCCCTTCTTGTAGTTCGGTAGGCCCATAGGACATTGTGTAGCTGTTCGCACCATATTTTCTTGAATGCTC